>JACXGJ010008830.1:0-25960 GCA_016801105.1 Esox niger
CATCTCCCTGTCTCCCTGTTTCCTCTCCCCTCCATCTCTTTGTCTCCCTGTATCCTCTCCCCTCCATCTCTCTCTTTGTCTTCATCCTTTCCCCTCCACCTCCCATCCTCTGTCCCACACTATCCACACTCACCCTCTCATTTCATACCATGTACTTCCCTTCTGTTGCTATAGTTACTGTCAAACGAGAATGGGGTTTTGGTGTGAAATGACTGTGTAAAAGTGAAGCTAGGTTAGGACCTGCTGAAGTGGGAGAGAAAACACGCATGCACACAAACCCACACACACACACACACACACACGTACACACACACACACACACACACTGTGACATTTGGCGTTAGTTTGTATTAGATTACTAAGCCTTGTGAAATTTGTAGGGTTCTTCCAATAATAATATGATGGGGTAGTTGGGATTGGAATCTAGTCTGCAACTTTCTCCATTCCAGTCCTTCTCCTTTGGCTGTCAAGTATTAATGTTAGTGTGGGAGTTTGACACTGAAGGGAGAAGGTAGGAGAGATTTAGAAATACCACGTTCTTTGAGCTAGTAAATAACCTTGAGGTTGTTTATCCAGTATGTGTGTCCTCCACTTTAAGCAGACAGGTGTGTGTGTTTGCAACATGATCTCACAGCTCATAAATCATCAATAGGGATGGAAAGAATTTAAACATCTATAGTTGTTCTATTGGTCTAAAGGTGTGAAAATGTACATTTATAGGTTAGGTGAAACACAAAAAGGTGAGGGTTTTGGTTATGTGTTTGGTTTAAGGTATAGTTTGGTTTAAGGGTTAGGTTTTCAGTTAAGGGTTTGGGTTTGGGTTAGGTATTACGTTTACATGTAGGGTTTGATATACTGTTTGGTATTGTAACGTGAAAATGTTGTTTGTTAAAAAAGCAGCATAAAAGATAGCTCATAGCATATATGTAATGTGCGGTGTTACATACATGAAAAATAGCATTTGGCAAACTCACAAACTTGGAAGTAAAAGCAGCAACTGACTTCCCACGGTACCTGTCCAGACTAACCTACCAAACCGCCTGTCTGTTTAAACAGTGTTCACCACTCACCCCACTGTCTATTCATATAACATAGACATTTTCACCACTCTAACCGTCTAATGTACACGTCCATCTGGAGTTGTTTTGCAATTGTGTGTGTGCAGGAGAGTTCATTCTGCTGATCGTCTTCTTTCACTCATTGCATTATTCATAATAGAACAACAAACTCTTTCTTCGCCTCTGGCTTCATCTTAATCTTTCCTGCCCTCACCTGTAATATTTGTCACAGTTCCCTTTCCACTCTATCTACATCTCTTTATCTCCTAGGTGACGATGAATGGGTGATGGCTTACAGATGCTATTCACTTGGCAGTTCCTTTTGTCCATCTCTTTCTTTTAACTATCCAATTTTCCAATTCGCTCTTAACCTTGACAACTTCTATCCTTTGTTTCATTCCCGCTCTTTACCGTATCCATACCGTGGTGGGTGATCGACCATTCCTGATGTTTCCCTGACTCATGTTGTTCTCCCCCATTAGTATTCCCTCTCTGTGTGAAGACAGGAGTGCATGTCAGATGTCTGCTCTCCCAAAAAGAACAGATGATAAATGGAGCATCTGAATAATTCTTCCTGTGTCTCCAGTTGTGAAGGAGAGCAACAGAGGAGCGGGAAGAAGTCAGAGCTTTGTATCTGAGCCAAGTTAAGTTGGGTCATCCATATGTATGGAGGCCCGGCTGGCTGGAAAACATGCTGACTGCATCATGGGCATAGTGAATTGGTTTCTCCTGGGGCTGAAATATTACCTTGTGGAGTTGACGCTCTGTTTGTTCATGGGTTTGGTTGTAGATATCAATTTGATATGTTTACATGGTTCTAAAGACCTTTTTTACGCATAATTTGAATAACGTGTCAGAGACAGACAGAAAGAGGCTGTGATTGCCTGTGTGCGTGTGCGCGAGCGGGTGTGTGTGTGTGTGTGTGTGTGGAAAGATGTGTCATTTGCACAGGCAGTGCCTTAAGGCTTTCCTTTCTTTTTCGGGAGACAAGACAGGGAGACACAGTCACACAGCAGTTTGCCAGGAGAAGGCTTTCAAATGAGCAGTGTGATATTGACACTGAAGGGCCATAGAGAATAAATAACGCGGACAGTACAGCCCATATGTAGAAGCATGAATAAAATGCAGCAGGCAATGAATATTAAGAGCATGTTTTATTTAGTATGGCTGGCTGTGACAGCATGCTGTGTTGGATTGTGCCCTCACACTGTTAGACAGCAGTGGCAAAGTCTCACTGCTTTTTCATTAACTGGAGGAATATGGAGAGAGTACCCTAGAGGCGTGCTCTGTGTGCGAGGCTGTGTAGCGCGCCGAGCTCTCTGGAATACAATAAAACTCCGCACAACCAAGAGAAGGGAAATGTGTCGGAGTCGGGGAGCAGAAAAGAGGAGTCCAAGGGTCAAGGAGGAGAAATGGGAAAAGGGAGGGGTGAAGATGACAGGGGACCGGATGATATGAGGAGTGATGGTGAGCAGAGGAGGAACGGGTCCATATGACCTAGTCAGTGGGGAAATAGGCCCCGCCCTCAGGGCGGGACTCATGTCTCCCACCAAGGACACATTGAAGGCCTACAGTGAGACTTCATGACTCCTAATGTACTGATATACTGGCACCAATGCAACGTCTGTGGCCGTAGAACTGTGACCACATGTTCTTCAATGGACTGTTCTTCAAGGGCCTGAAGACACTGGTTTCACTCTGCTGTTACCGTTTGGCTTGCAACTGCATGCAAGGAGCTTGTTCAGAACGGCATGTTACAACCTCCAAATCTCTCTCCCTCTTTCTCTCATATCGCAGTAAATCAGTGCATTTTGCTTCTTGACCGCAGACCCATTCCACTTATCTAATCAACATCAAAGGTACACACACAAACACATGCAGGCACGAATGCCACCAGCCTAAGGGGAGTGAGACGGGCTTTTCACTCCTTTCTTGTCAGGGAGGAATGCATGCTTCAGGGGCGCATTTTCTTTTGACCCAACTCGTAATGTTAATCCTGGGGTGAAGGTGAGAAGCATGCAGCTGATCATATGCTGATCGCAGGGATCTCTACCCTTTAAGCCTGAAGACAGACTTCACATGACTCGCTACCTGGGGACAGACACACCAAAGCTCTGTACGAAAGAGGGTCCGAGGGAGAGGTAGAGAGAGAAGAGACATGTTTTTATGGCAGAGATTTACAGAAAAAAAATTCAGACCAACCAAAGGAATTGTTAAACCTATGTAGAAGCCCCAATCTGCATAAGATTGATTATAGAAAATAACCTTCTAAGTCAATTGGTCAATATTATCCTTATGAACAAACTCTGGTCGGAGACTGTAAACCAACGTCAAATATTGAGATAATGCTTGATTCGCATTATAACAGCCTCAGTAACAACAACCACAATTCGAATAAGCATAATAGCTGATATGTAATAAGATTACTAGGAATATAGCACATATAAACGTACCAAAATGGTAAATAATGTATCACACCCTTATTAAGGTATGTTTTTTTTCCTTTATCTTGCATTTGCTGCATTTTTGTCCCTTGTTTCTGTTGGTCAGGTTTGTAAGGTTTGAACTGCCTGTGAATGTAATGTGCTAGACAAATAAACTTGCTTTGACTTGCTTTGCCTGTATAGTATCGACATCCTTGGAGATCAGAAACGGTCATTCTAATTTTGGTGGCTGGCATCTTGATAAGCAAACAGGCCTTCATCTGCCCTTTGAGAGTTTGAATAAACCAGTGTTTGTGCATCAAGGAAAAGGCTATTCTGTGGCCATGCTGATTTTTATATGGGGAATGATAAATGGTTCGCGGTTTTAGGCTATAATTTATTCTGAAAGCTATCAATTTATAGGTTTATGAACGCCACACCCACATAAAATACGGGTGTGTCATATGGTAATAAGGACAGGTGCAGTGCATTCCTGCGTCCACGGCTTCATCTGATTTATTAATCTGCGACGACATCTACGCTCATTTCGAAGAGATGCGACTGTTTCGTAAATCACACTTGGAGATGATCGTAAATCTCTCCCCACATTTCAGTCTGAGATATTTTCTGAGAAGGTTTCATGAATGAGAGCCAATATGCCCGCTGCCTACAAAATGAGGACAAAATGGATGTGCAGTCCCTAACCATTTGGTGAGTGGCCATAGCTAAACAATCATCCAGTCCGTTAGACTGGCTTCATGTCTTAAAGAACCAGACCACCTGGAGAGAACAGCCAACTGCACCACCTGGAGAGAACAGCCAACTGTACCACCTGGAGAGATCAGCCAACTGTACTAACTGGAGAGAACAGACAACTGTTACTCTTTGTATCCTAAAGTGGTCTGGCTGTCTTGGCCGCTGCCTTTGATGGCACCTGTACTGCTGCATCATAGGTTGAAATCTGACTCACCGCTCTTTCAGCTGAAAGATTTTGAGAACGAGAAATATAACACAACACATACAGCTCTGGAAAAAATTGAGAGACCACTTTTTCTTTCCTATTCCAAAAAGTTAAGGTGAGGAACAGATTTGCAGTAGTCTCTTATATTTAACCCTTCTGTTCCTCACTCAAAGCTTTCCTTTCTAACTTTTTTGGAAAGGAAAGAAAAAGGTGCAGTGGTCCCGTAATTTTTTCCGAAGCTGTATTTGCTGACTAACTCTGAACAAAGGATAATAGATAGGACATGATGCCTGCTATTGATGGGCCCCACACATCCTATCCATACATCATGTCAATACCTCCTGATAGGTGTTATCCATTTGACTGTCTCAGGCTCTGTGAATAGGCCCATGGACCTTAGGTTAGAACATACCATACAAGGGTATTTTGTAGGATTGGCCTTTATTATTGGAGGATAATTGACTGTGTGATGGTTGGCTATGACCATTGACTGCCTCCTATATGTCCAGGCATAAAATACAGTTAACTTTATAAATATTGGAGAACATGTATGATCTATGGAAGATCTTAGACTCGTGCTAATAAAGAAGGTTCTCCCCTGACATCTGGTTTTAGGATTTTGTTCATGGATCAAAAGTGGACAGAAGCTAACACAGCAAATATTGTCCTCTATTTCCTCACTTTCATGTCAAATAAAGCATGCAATGTGCCTTGTTTTACTATATATGTGGGCATTTTTGTTCAACCATGCATGCACACATACACACACACACATACACACTGGTGTATTGAACGTAAACATATGAACTACATCCCCTACGTCTGCCTTATGTTGTCTGGTAATGATTTGATTGCTCCAACAAGCGGAGAGCCATGGCGAGTCCCTTTACTGCTGATGTTCTGGTAAACAGAGAACAGATCGCTCTGAAGATGGTTAAAGTCTGTTTTGTCAGAAAGTTGTTTTTTATTACCATCTGGGCTGACCTCCTGGCAGCGTGTTTGGTAATGCAAAACACATATTTGGAAAAACAGTTTCACTAAACAGTGTGCAATGCCTGATTCAGTGCATTTCAAAACCAGCTTGGTTTTATTCTTCCAGACACTGCATATTTTGCATAGAACCAGTATATGTGTGTCTGCAATGTGAGTATGTGCGAGCTCCATCTGACTCTAACGCTAACCCTTACCCTGGCTGTTAGCAGACACACTCTAGCCAGTGTAATCAAGCCCATAGCATGCTCCTGTTTTATGGCTGTGTCTTTGGAGCGCGCTCAGTCTGTACATGCAGAGTGATCTACAACACAGGGGCTGAATGCAGCTCCCTGATCCGGCTGTAAATAACCAGCTAGCTATTAGATCTGGACCGCTGGAGAGCTGGAACACACACATGTATGATCATAAGTTATTGGCTGGGATTGATTAACAACATAGTTTCAATCGATCTTGTTGTGTTCTTGTCAGACGGGGCCAAGACAAGATGTGGGCATGTCACTACACAATCTTTCAACTGCAGGTCCAGGGCCTCTTTCGAACGGCTCTTAAAGGGCGGGTAACATTTCATTGAAACACACGTGACTTAGGGATTTGCTTCAGAGTACACGGCAAAAGTCCCCAAAGTTGTTTGTGAGTGGATGTAAGTGTCAGGTTGATTGGCAATGCTGTCTGTGCTTGGCTTCACCTTGGGAGACAGTTTATCACATTTAGCAACAAACACTGGTGCAGCACAGGGGATTTGAAGAGTACATTATGAATGCTTCCATCTGCCGTCCACCTTATAGCCCAGCTGCGCTTCATTCGAACCTGCACTACTCGGAACCACACAAACAGACAAAGATTTACTCACAGGGCCGGGAATGGAGTGCTGCTGGTGCTAATTGAAGGTTTGGGTCAGTAGGATTCAGTCACTAACAGTAATTTTCCAAGTACAGTACTCCCCTAATGATTGCTGCCCGAATAATGTTATTCAACCTCCAAATCTGGAAAATTCTGTCTTCAAAAAAGTGATATAGTAGGTAGATGCAGTGCCTGTCTCAAAGTTCCCACCCACTCCTTTCCCTTCTCACTCAACACACCGTTCCCATTTATTGAAATTACAACGCCGGGCTAAGCCTGGGAGCTCTAGTTTTTCCTCTATATATCCTCACTATTACTCAGGAGTCAGTGGACTCTCAGGATCGGAGGGTAGCAGCTTATTTCTGAGCATTTTGAGATACCATATGGAAATGGGTGATTAATTGGGCCTTGTTTTGCGCATACGAAAACACACATAGAATCACACATGCACAAACATGCCTCACTTTACCTCTGCGTGCAACATCAAGGAATCAGTCTGAGGTTAACAGTAATTACATAGTTTTTTATTGGACAGCAATTATTCAAAGGGTCATAGTCTTTCACATGCTGCAGTAAAAGAGGCATGTACTTAGCATTCACACAATAAGAGACATGAAAGTGCCCTGTTCTCTTTCTCTGTTTCTACCTCACCCCTGTTCTTCTCCCGTTGTATTCTTCCACTACGTCTTCTTCCCCCTGCTCCTCTCTTTTCTTCCTCTTACTTATTCTTTACCCCTTTCCTTCTCTGCCTCTCAGTCTCTGTCCCTCACCCCTCGCTTCTGTTTGTGTGTGTGTGTGGTGATGTCATGATTTATGGTGTATGGCTGTAGGTTCTAAATGGGATGTTTTATTCAGTGATGGGAGGAAGTGGCTGTGGTCTGTACTGCTCCCCAGAGCCTGCCACTAACAGAGAGATTTATAGTGCAAAGCCAACGATTCCTGCTTCAATTGGAGATGAAATTACCACAGGGAGAAAGAACCAACTACCTGTGTCATAAAGTGGCATGAAAGGCATCCAACCCCTGTACCCCACAGAGTTTTTTTTCTGGGCATGTCTGTACAGTATGTGTCAGTTCCTTAGGCAGTTTTGTACTTGAGTTGCCCTGCTCTTTGTGAAGTCAAGGTCATTCGTGTAGGACTGCCTTCCTGTCAGGTTTTTCTGACAGAAACATCAGGGAGGGAGTGGAAAACACCTTATTTGTGTGTGTGTGTGTGTGTGTGTGTGTGTGTGTGTAGGTGTATGGTAGAGGTAGGACACAGAGTGAATATTTAATATCTGCATAACAAAGACAGCTAGCCATGTACCCTTCATTCTGCATCAATACGTTCCCTTCATTCTGCATCAACACATTCCCTTCATTCAGCATCTACATGTTCCCTTCATTCTGCATCAACACGTTCCCTTCATTCTGCATCTACATGTTCCCTTCATTCTGCATCAACATGTTCTCTTCATTCTGCATCAACATGGTCCCTTCATTCTGCATCAAAACGTTCACTTCATTCTGCATCTACACGTTCCCTTCATTCTGCATCAACACGTTCCCTTCATTCTGCATCAACACGTTCCCTTCTTTCTGCATCAACATGTTCTCTTCATTCTGCATTAAAACGTTCCCTTCATTCAGCATCCACATGTTCCCTTCATTATGCATCAAAACGTTCCCTTCATTCTGCATCTACAAGTTCCCTTCATTCTGCATCAACATGTTCTCTTCCTTCTGCATCAACATGTTCCCTTCATTCTGCATCAACACTTTCCCTTGTTTCTGCATCAACACGTTCCCTTCATTCTATGAAAAGTAAAAAGTATTTGTTTTGTCTGTAAGCGTGAAGTGTGAAGGAAATGCATTGTATGACTTTGCACGGTGAGGTTTGATGGAGTAGATGCGATAACACATGCTCATATCCATCTACAACCACATATACCTTTAAAACATCCCATTAAATGACTTAACAATGTAACGTTTCTGGATTTATTGCTCAATATGACCAGAATTTAGCACTGCATTGAGGGCCCTTTACAGTACAATATTGGGGGTCTTTAAAGAGAGGCAATAGAAGGAGGTTTGTTTCAGTACTTATATTACCTCTGGTTTGACTGCTGCCATCCAATGGAGAGACCGGCACTGTAAATGTCTGTGACACACACAAAAGCACAGATTGACACACACATACATACATACACACACACACACACACACACACACACACACACACACACACACACACACACACACACACACACACAAACAGTACATACATAGAGACCCTGTCTCTGTATCTCTGCATTTAGTCATAAAACAGCAGAAGCATAGTTCAACATACACTCTCTCTCTCTTTCCGCTTGGCTGGCTACAAGATGATGGCTCCACAGAAAGACAATATGGGTGGTGGGGCTCAAATTAGAGAGAAACAGTGTTTGACTTGACAATTCCCCAGTTCCTTGTTGAAGCTGAGTTGAGTACGTGATTAGTATAAAGGAGGGATGTGTGATTTTGTTCATCCACACATTTTATGAGTGCTGTTAATGGAATATATTTAACAATTTCTTGAGTAGATCTGTGCATAGATTATGTGCATTCGGAAAGTATTCAGACCCATGTACATTTTTTGAAATGTGATATGTTACAGTCTTACTTTACAATGGAAGATTTTTGCCAGCCAGGAAGAGCGAATGTCACTTACTGTGTGAGTGAGTGATTGAATGTGACTATCCCTTTCTAAACTGTACAGTGGTTAGAGATGCGGACTGCTATGCCAGTGACTGGGGTTTCAGTCTTGCCACAGACTTAACAAATAAAATTGAGTCTAAACTAAAACTGTTTATATTGCGAATCTTTTAGGTGGATTTTTTAAAATTTTACATCGGTGCATGCTTTTTGGGGTAATAGCCTATAGATCACAAATCCTTGCGCAGTAAAAGAGGAGGGGTTTCCATGATTCTCTCTTTTCACTTGTTAGTTATCTTCACCTATATTGATAGTTACTGTAACAAAGGCATTCACGAATGAAAGAGAAACAAACGTTGTGCCATGAAATAAAATAGATTTGGCAGTGTAAAGTTCATCTTCTGTCGTGCTAGCAATTGCTAAATTCTTATGACCATTCCAAGTAATATGTATATACTAGTAGGCCCATTACTGGTTAATAAAAGCCCTACAGTTCTTAGATGCTATTTGTGGGTGAAGTAAACTTAATAATAAACGTAAGTCAGTTTAACAATGATTAATGGTGTCTAGTTAAATATTCAATTGAAAATGTTAATGCGTGACAAAATGACAATTATTGGGACATGCGTGACAATTTTATGACGCGCATGTCCCAATATGTCAAAATCGGTCCCAATACTGGCATACCAGATTACTATATATAAAATTAAATGTACTTCACCATCATCTGCGAAGTACGTACTTGTAGTATGTAGTACTGTATGTACTATGAGGTTTGAGATTCCGGCTGTGCTTGCGATTTCTTCATAGTTCGCATGGCGTAGTGGTTAAGGTATTCAACTGATACTGTAGGGATGACCATCTACTGTAATCTTTATACAAAAGTACAATTTAGTTCTGTTGGTAAATGTTCTGTTTCTCACATTATTTTAATGAGAATGCAATGGCTGGTGTAAAAGTAGCATTTGGAGACTATTTGGAGGTGGACAGCCTACCTGCAAGCCCTATGGTTTTGTGGCATTTCCCCTGACCTTCAATGTTTTGACCCCGGTTCGATTTGCCTATTAGACGTTCCAATTTTTTTACTCCAATTCTTGACTCTTTATCCACTCTGTGCTTTTCAGCCTTCACAATACAATATGTATCCACTCTGTTATACCATGAATCACATATATTTAAAAGAATAATTGTGTTACGTGACCCTTTTGTACTGTTATTGTTTTCAAAAGAAACAAACCAACCAACCGTGGAGTGATTGGAGTTATTGTTTTTGCTATAGGTAGGCTGTATTGCAATTTGCTATTCATCCACAGTAATCGGTGAACAAGAGTACACTTTAGTTCTGTTAATAATTGTTCTGTTGTCCACGTTATTTTAGCAAAAAATTATTTGGCTGAAGTAAAAGTTGCATTTCCATTGTTTAAATGTTGTAATGGTTAATGACACAGTCTGCCACATAGAAAACTGTGTATTGAAAACAACCTGGGGACAAAAACATTCATCCTTTCTAATTGCGGGCTGGCTGAACTGGGCTTGCCTGGTTCATTATCTGGTTATTCTACACAATACCCCATAATGACCAAGCTAATAACCTTTTTTTAAAGAATGTTTGGTGAATGAATAAAAAATAAAAAACCGAAATATCACAGACATATTTACTCAGACCCTTGACTATGACACTCATAATTGAGCCCTGGTGCATCCTGTTTCCACTACTCATCCTTGAAATGCTTTGAGTCCACCATTGTGGTAAATTCAATTGATTGGACATGATTTCAAACACAAACACCTGTCAATACAAGGTCTCCCAGTTGAATAGGTCTCCCAGACAAGGTCATGAGGTAAAAGGCACATCACGCTTGGTTTTTGACAAAAGGCACCTAATGGTCGCACAGACAATGACAAACAATATTCTTTGGCCTGAATGCTAAGCGTCACATCTAGAGAAAACCAGGCACTGCCCATCACCTGAACAATACCATCTCTATTGTGAAGCATGGTGGTGGAGGAATAACGGTGTGGGGATGTTTTTCAGTGGCAGTTACTGGCAGCTAATCAGGATTGAGGGAAGATTAATTGAGCAGCAGACAAATACTTTATGAAAACCTGCTCCAGAGTGCTCTGAACCTCAAACTGGGACAAAGGTTCACCTGCCAACAGGACAACGGCCCTAAGCACCCAGCCAAGGAAATGCAGGAGTGGCTTCTGGACAAGTCTGTGAATGTCCTTGATGGGCCCAGCCAGAGCCTGGACTTGAACCTGTGATGGCAATTCCATCAAAAATAACGTAGGTACAGAGACAAAATTCTCTTGGCACAATAAGCAGTGTTTATTTACTT
The DNA here is from genome assembly GCA_016801105.1 of Esox niger. Taxonomy (NCBI): domain Eukaryota; kingdom Metazoa; phylum Chordata; class Actinopteri; order Esociformes; family Esocidae; genus Esox; species Esox niger. The sequence continues at coordinate 11,287 of JACXGJ010008830.1, forward strand.
GCTAGGAGAGAGGAATCAAAGCCTACAGAATGAACTGTGAGACATCTCTGAGGTCAGTTGGAAATACATTCAGTACTTACACAAGAATGGGTCGGGGTAAGAATCTGCATATTCATCCTGTGAAACAGCATATGCTCCTTATCGCTTCCCGCCTCCGGTTTTGTGTCTTCCTCTATCCTGTCTCTAGTGGTTACCCTAATGAGCAAATTGCCCCTACTTCCCCCAAGGGGCTAAATGACACTTCCAAGACAGCTGGCCTCATACCTACAGGATAAAGAACATATACACTAATAGTTAAGGCAGATTAACAATTGTTCAGAGGACCCAATGATCCACGGATATCATACAGACATGTGTATCAAAATTCTTTAATACATCAGATCAACACATTTCTATGACAAACCCAATAGAACATCTCAGAAGAGAACTGAAAATGGCTGTGTGGAGATGTTCCCCATTCAACTTGACAGAGCTTGAGAGGATCTGCAGACAAGAATGTGAGAAATTCCCAGATACAGATGTGCCAAGCTTGTAGCGTCAAACTAATGGAGACTCAAGGATGTAATTGCTGCCAAAGATGTTCAGTAAGTAATTGAGTGAAGGGTCTGAATACATGTGAACTGAATATTTATAGGATTTTATTATTTGCAAACATAAAACAAAACAAAACTTGCTTTTGCTTGGTAATAATGGGGGATTGTCTGTAGATTGATGAGGATTTTTTACTCCAATTTAGAATAAGTCTGTAACATAACAAAATTTAGACAAAGTGATTTTGGGTGGGGATGGATCATGGGTTGGGATTGCTCCTGGGTTGGGATGGATCCTGGGTTGGGATGCATCATGGGTTGGGATGGATCCTGGGTTTGGATGCATCATGGGTTGGGATGCATCATGGGTTGGGATGGATCATGGCTGCACATGCTGTTCACTGGCAATGCAAGACAGAGGCATTAGGTAAAGCTGTCGGAATGCTGAGATTCACATTAAAATGTTGCAGACACGGAATGTCAGAAATCTCTGTCCAAGAATGATATTTCAAAATCATTGGAATAAAAGGCACATGGAGGGAGAAAGACTGTCAGAAAAGAATGGAGCAGAATGACTGAATCTGCCAGAGACGAGAGAATGGCAGAGACAGATAATTGGGTGTTAGAATACTGTATAGGAGCAAGCCTCACTCCTCTCCTATATAGAGGTGACCCTGAGAGAAGGAGAGAGTTCATCTAGAAGTACAGTAGAGCCCCCTACATCTGACAGAGAAATAGCCCACCCCCTTCTTGCTCTGTGTTGCCAGATCTGAAAATAATGTACGGGTGCGGTCTAGTTTATCTGTTTGTGTGTGTCTGTGTGTGTTGGAGTTTAATTGTATAGTTTCAGCCTTTCTTTTGCATTTAAGGCTAATGTGGATAGAGAATTGCTGCAGGCCAAACATGAGAAAATCATTTCCACTATTAGAAGAATCACAATGACACCTTGCTATTCTTAGCCACAGCAATATAAATCTTCTCTATTTTTAAGTAGATTGGAGTTATTCATAAACACCCATCATTTACAAACCCTAGGTCACACATTTACATATTGCCCAGTGTGAGAGTGAGAATGCCGCTTGTGTCCTGACATGCCCATTCACCCTTTCATATAGGATCCACCCTGACACCAGTCCATGGTAGTCCGTGATTGGTTGGCTGGTGAAAGTCATGATGACCTAGCAGCTAGTGTCTTGAAGCTTGTGGGATGAATGGGTATAATATGTAGTAGAATTTGACTTGGGAAATAACATGTTTCAGTGATTTTAATAGACCATCTGGGATTTGCTGCTGAATCATAGCCTTAGCCTTCTGATTTATCATGCTCTATTATGGATTTCTGTCTTTCTGTCCGTTTTGTCCTTTATGTCCTTAATTCATTGAGATGTGATGCATGTACCATTGTCCTTGTTTTTTGAACTGGCTTTTTAACATAATGATCGGTACTGAGGGACTATGATCCTACTATTAATGACACAACCACATCTACTGAATCCATGTAGATGTGTATTACAAAGTGGCAGTGGCGTAATGAACACATTCATTTAGTTTTGCGTTACTGCAGTGTGTTTGAGTGTGTGTAGACAGTCGGCTATACGTAAAGTGTGTGTGTGTGTGTGTGTTTGTATTTGCCCTGTGCCCCTTGTCCTACTCTAATATCATGGCTGTGTGATTCCTTGCATGTCCGACAGGCAGACTTGCTTGTTTATGGCCAAATTAATTGCTTTTATGGCTGCGTTCTCCTTATGATGGGAGCTGAGGTTTTTAATGAACACCCACAGAGCTGCTTTTTAGAGCGTGCGCTCATGGTCGCTAGCGGTGTCTGGCCCTGCACAGGTGAGCGGTTTTACCTGAGGGGTGGTAAATGGACCATGACTTTAATCATCTCTATGGGGCGGTTAGCAAAGTGTTACAGAAGAGTTGGGGAAGCATTACAGAAATGTTCGGGTAATTAAAAACTAAGTATGGATTGGTCTTTAGCCAAAAAAGTTAAGGAAATTCGCAGTGGCTAAATCCATCTGTGTTCTCCAGCACACAACTTTGACCTGGTTTAGTAACGGTGTTGGTTATGAAGACCAAATGACCAAAGTGTCTGAGCAAATCATGTTGGCCATCATAAAGGAGATTAATCAGAATAAACCAATCAGGTACATACGTAGCTAAAACATTAGGCATGCCAAAAATCAACAGTTTGCTAAATGTTGATGAAGAAAACAAGTACTGGTGAGCTCAGCAATGGCAAATGACCTGCTAGACCAGTTTGACCAATCAAGAACACTCTTCAGGAGATAGGGTGTGTCAGCCGACCTGTAAGTTGCAGAAACAATAGTTAAAGCCTCAAAAAGAAGAAGGGCTGGTTCTGGAAAACGTATTGTGGCCGGAAGAGACAAAGATGATAATATACCAGAATGATGGATAGAGAAAAGCATTGGTGATGGGTGGATGATATCTCTGGGAATGCTAAGTCAAAAAAGTTAATATTAAAGCTTGAAATAAAGCAAATTAAAAGTATTTTTATTTGTCAATTGCACCAAATAACACAGAGTCATTCTGAACAATGAAATTCTTATGTCATGGCACACGGCATCTACGCAGTAAGAATTAAAAAGTATATAAAGCAAAAATATACATAACAAATGTAAACTAGCAGCAATTTTAAAGGGTGTCGGATGGGGAATATGATCAATATGGGTAGTAATATTATAAATATAATATAGATAATATGCCTGCAGTATGAATGGTACATACAAATATTCTAATGTGCATAGAAAGACATCAGAGCATTTGGATTGTTCATGTGAGTCTGGAAGTGCTTGCCCTCATGCTCCGGTCGCATCTACCAGATGGCAGCAGTGTGAACCAACCATAGCCTGGGTGTCTGTAGCCTTTGAAGATGTTTGCTAAGGCATTGTGTGTGGTAGATGCCATGCACAGAGGGGAGATGGCATCTAATGATTCGTTTTACCACCTGTTGGAAGGCCTTGCGATCAGCAGCAGAGCACCTGCCATATCAGACAGCAATACAACCTGAGAGGATGCTCTCAATGGTGCACCTGTAGAAGTTGGTGAGAGTTTTTGCAGACATGCCTAACTTCCTGAGTCTCCTCAGGAAGTATAGTCACATTTGGGCAGTCAAAGCTCAAAGCATGGAGATGGAGGTCAGTGCTACAGAGCCCTAGTCATTCAGGCAGATTTAATCGGTACAGGGGCAATTGTGGTATGTTTGAAGCAAGTGGGGACTGTAGACAGAGTCAGCGAGAGGTTGAATATTGAGGTGGAAACCTCCGCTAGCTGGTTGGCTCACCCCCGGAGAACACGGTCTGGAATGCCATCTGGCCCTTGAGGACCAGGATGACTGCACTCCGTCCCTAACCAGTGGGAACCTGTGGAGGTCACAAGGGCCAGATGGCGTTCCAGGCCGTGGCCAACTCAGTAAGCCTTCCAGAAGGGATGGTGTTCGTTGCCTCTAACCACCTCAATACCTTCCTTCAGTATTCCAGCACCATTTCTGAATTTTTTAGTAATCTACTCCAGCGCCAAGATAGCAAAACCAGAAAAGGAACCAGGTTGGCCCGCGATTAGAAGGGAAGAAAGTTGTTTTACCTGTCTAGTTTCAGTTTGCGGTTTTCAATATGGAAGACTGTCTAATACCAGTAGGCTATTTAAACAGCAGGTAGTGTTGGGTGTTATAATTGTCTACAGCCATGCAAGGGCAAAAGGCTGTAACTTCAGTTTTGTTCAAAAATATGTTATTATTATGAGTTATTTTTGGAACATGGAAGATCTGCTTTATCGTGTGGCCAAACATCTTGAATAAAGTGTAAAGCAAATAGTGTTGCAGTGGTGTTTTTTACAAATGTTAACATCTAGCTTTTAAAAGTGGCCCATTGCTCTCAAACTGAACATTTTGGTGGAGATAGCTTTAAAACACAACGAAGACCAATATAAGAAAGATTAGGCTAGAATATAGATTGACTATCTACTAAAATAACATTTTAGATAGCTTAGGCTTGTTGTGCAACGGCTGTAGAAGTACCGAATGGATAAATATTTCTAAGTGACAAAATAGCTAGCTAATATCTATACAGCATATCTATAACAAAAACAATGACTCCAACCACTCTATGGCTGGTTTGTTGCTTTAGAAAATACAATTGCTCTTAAATATACGAGATTCATGGTATAACAGTGTCGATATTTATTGGTCTGCGATGGCTGATAAGTACCGAGTGGATAAATATTTCTGAGAAACATATATTTTAACTTCTGAGAGAGGAATTTAACCTGGGTCAATACGCTAATAACATGCATCAAGGTCAGGGATATTCCCACAAACCCACAGGGCCTGCTGGTTCGCAGTTAAGCTCTGTATAGTTTCCAATTGCAGCTTTTTCACCAGCCATTATATTTTAGCTGAAATAATGTGGGAGACAGAATGTCTATTAATGGAACTAAAGTGTACTCTTGTACAAATATTACTGTAGAAGGTCTTCCATACAATAACAGTTGAATAGCTAACCACTGCGATATGTGAACTACGCTATGTGAATTTCAATCAAAACAATAATATGAGTTTTTGGTGCTGTAATTTAGACTTTCTATAATGCACCTCCTGAAGCTTGTAGCTAGCAAATGTTTGGTTGGAACAAATCCTAACAGCTAACACCAGGTCAACTACATGGCAGTCTGTGTCTTTAACCTCTATGCTATTTAACACTGGGTAGTCAGTCAGTCAATCAGTCAGTCAGGCACTCACTCATCAGTAAGAGACATTCTTCTTGGCTGGCTCCGCTTCCGCTGTCTGGCAAAAAAAGAAGTTGGTCCAATTAGCTGACCCCTATTCGAATTATACAACTTTGTTTGATAGGCTAATATTTGTGTGTGACTGTGTGGTACCTAATTAGAAAAATGTTTTGCACTTCATGTTGTCCGGTCACCTTATTGATGGTGCAGTCTTGTTTCGATCTGACTTCAGTTGTAAATTTTGGTTTGGACCTCAAACTTCTTTTTCCTTAACAGAAATTTCCTTAATTTTGACCCCCACAATCATCCATGAGTTTACTTCAGTTAAAAACAGTTATCCTTGTTAGGGAGTGGAAAGAGAGGAAACAGTAGAATAGAGGCACAAGGAAGACAAATTACAGAAGAAAAATTGTGATTACTGTAGAGAACAGAAACAGGAGGGAAATCTAAGTGTGTGAACTATGTTCCAAGTTTCGTCGCCTTGAAAACTGTTTTTTCTCTAATCACCACCCTCTCCCTCCCTCTCTCCAATCCTCCATCCTTGGACTGCCTATAAGTATACATCAATGATCCCATTTTTCCTGGCGCCCCCGTCTCTCTCATTAATCAAAGCTGGAGGGCTTCTCTGCTCACATTGCTTTCTACTTCATTAGGCCTACAGCAGGGACTCTCCAGACCTGATGGACACTGCCAGCCCTAGCTCAATGCCAGATAGCTGTGCGCGCGTGTGAGTGTGTGTGTACGTGTACGTGTGTGTGTAAGTGATTGTGTAAATGTGTATTCATGCATGCTTTTGTGTGCTGTATTGTGTGTGTGTGTGTGTGTGTGTGTGTGTGTGTGTGTGTGAGTGTGAGTAACGGTTTCATGAAACCACAGGCCAACATACATCAGTTCCTAATGGTCTACTCACTCCACAATGACATAAACCTGTCAGTGTCCTGTTTAACTACACTTCATAGGAATGGCAATATGTTATTAACTAACTAACAAAGCAACACTCATCTTCAGATGGTTGTACTGCCCAATGAAAATACTTTATGGCTGCATATATTCATTAGTTAGGATTTAACAGCTGTGGAATCAGCAGCACAGCATTATTTTGCTACAGACAAATCCCCAGTGGGTTTTCTTGAAGACGTCTTTAAAATTGGCTAGGAATATTATTGTTTAATAAACTACCTTCATATAACTGACTCCATTTATAATTCTTGTGCACTGAAGTCATGAACATATTAAAACGCAGCTCTATCGCTGAGTGTCATCCCTATTGTATTGCTTTATGTGAATGTGTGGACCAAATAGGTAAGCTATGGAGAGAAGTGTACTGTACAATCCAATGGCCCAGCATCAAATAATAGTATATTTTTATTGTCAGAGGTAGACAATACTATAAGTATGTTGTTTTAAATGCTAAGTAAGTTCATAATTAACGTATATCATGCTAAGGATACAGTAGCATTATGGCAACACATGCCAGGAAATGATCTTGTCAATACTGTCATTCTGAACTTATCTAAGCTGTGTGCTTGTATGCAGGGATAAGCAGTATTTATGATATTCATCTTCATCCGCTTATCTGTTATCGGGTCGCGGGGGCAGCAGCTCCAGCAGGGGACCCCAAACTTCCCTTACCCGAGCTACATTTGCCAGCTCTGACTGGGGGATCCCGAGGCAATCCCAGGCCAGTGTCAAAATATAATCTCTCCACCTATTCCTGGGCCTACCCCTAGGTCTCCTCCCAGCTGGACGTGCCTGGAACCCCTCCCTTGGCAGACATCCCGGGTGCATCCTTACCAGATGCCGAACCAGCTCAACTGGCTCCTTTCAATGCAAAGGCGCAGCGGCTCGACTCCGAGTTTCTCATGGATGACTGAGCTTCTCATCCTATCTCTAAGGGAGATGCCGGCCACCCTTCTGAGAAAACTCATTTCAGCCGCTTGTACCCGCGATCTAGTTCTTGCGGTCATGACCCAGCCTTCATGACCATAGGTGAGGGTAGGAACGGAAATTGACCGGTATATCGAGAGCTTTGCCTTCCGCCTGAGTTCTCTTTTCGTCACAGCGGTGCGGTAAAGCAAATGCAATACCTCCCCCGCTGCTCCGATTCTCCGGCCAATCTCCCGCTCCATTTTCCCCTCACTCGCGAACAAGACCCTGAGATACTTGAACTCCTTTACTTGGGATAAAGCCTCATTCCCTACCTGGAGGAGGCACTCCATCGGTTTCCTTAAAACTCCATCGGTATTTTTAAAATTCTGTAAAATACTTTGTAAGAAGTGCATGATGATCTGCTGTCTCTGATTGGGGCCTACTCAATAATTTGCCCAGAGTTGTTGAGATCAAAAATAAAATGTATCCATACCCAAAGAAGGTCATGATGAGAAATTTGTTGGTTGCCAGCTTTCCATAGATTTTGTGTATAAATTGAAAAAAAAATGAGCAGATCATGTTTAGTTTTGGTGTTCGTTTAAGTAGCCTAGGCTGAATCGTTTGCCAATTTACACAATGTTCCATCTAACTATTTGATCCGAGTAGCAACCCTCACAGTTAAAAGACAATTTAGCAATTTTTAATCTCGGGCCTATTTAAAGATTATCTAGCTTTTTCATACATTTTTTCTTCTTCTTTTTTCTTCTGCCGTCTCTCTCTGGGCTAAAATGGAACTGAATGGGGCAACTGATGTAGTGTTCGAAAATATATGTCATATTTGGTTTTCCAAAATGGGAAGGCTACGGTGTATGGATATAGGTCTGTGGATAACAGACTTCCACACTCAAAAACTAACAGCGTGGTGCTGTCTCATTGGAGTTTACTTGCTAGCAACAAGCACAATTTACAGACATTTATCAAAATGCTTCAATGTGCAGTCCCCTATTGTGATAATAACATTTAATCAAGCTATTTGTCTAACAAACAGGCCGTTATTCCAGAATGTTATCACTCAGGGAAAGTAACTGACATGGCCATTCTCAACAGTATAAAAATTGGGCCAATGCTCTGTAGTAGCAATAATTTCAGTACCTTATGACGGAATTATCCAAATAGCTGTTACATGCCTACTTACAAAACCGAGAGTTGTCTTTTTGGTCCCCATGGCCTCTGCCTCTTCTTTCAGTTTGTTTTGGGGACGTGGAACGTTTCCAAAACTGCACGGTTGATAAGAGCTTGAAAGTCATTGCCATCTGTTGCACACGCTGGAGATGATTCAGACTCATTCACGGACTCATCAAGTTTCTTGATGGCATTAGGAATCAATAAATCCCACTACTAACGTGAGCTACAGTTTTCTAAACAAAGCTGTTTACAGATACAGCCTCCTCACAGACAGATTCATCTGTGCAGCAGCTGCTTATATGTTTTCCAGAAAGATTTAACAGTGATAACCATTGATACAATGCTCTTTTTGGCACTAATTGTTTTCAGAGAACATACGGAAAACTACATCAATATACCCCGGCCTTCCCGTTTTGGACAACTGAATATATCATATATTTTCTAATGCTATTTCGGTTGCCTTGTTCACTTCCATTAGTGATGGCCACAGGCCCATCCATCAGGTCCATTAGGGGTCACTCTCATTTCACCTGTCCATAAAACCTTCTTACAATCTGTCTTCAGGTATTTCTTTGGCCAATCTATACATTACATTTCAAATCTTCTTGACCTTGGCCATGTCTCTTAACACTTGACACCTTGTACTTCTGGATACACCAGGTAGGTTGCAGTTCTGGAATATAATGGCACTGGAGGATTATGGGTTCCTGGTAACTTCACATTTAATGATTCTCAAGTGTTTTGCAGTTAATTCGCACATTTTCTTTTCCATGCATTTTTTGCACCTCAGTTGACTATTTGCAACAAAACCTTTGAGTGTCTGGTGGTCAGGCCACAATAGCTTAACTATTTAAAGAGTGTTGCATCTGTCTGAAAAGCATTTTACAATTTATGACTTTTCAGTGTCAGAATATTTTTTTTGGCCCATTTTACCTGAGGTCATGAAGCTGCCTAGTAATTATTCACACCTTGATATAACATGTTATTTACTGTTGCCACACCCTCCCTCATTACACAAATACATATTGCCTGAAAATGATTCAATCCAATGAGCATTCAAGTTAATATGATTTGGAGTTGGAAAATATAAATTTTCCAACTCCATATAAATAATATATAAATAATAATACAGTCAGAATACTCACTTGCCTAATAATTGTGCACGCAATGTACACTGAGAAGCTGCTGTGCCGGGCTTCTCTTAAGAGGTGGTTTGTTTTGACATTGTAATGGCTAGTTTTATAGTTTATGTTATGGTACTCTAGAGGAGCATTAAACACAGTAATTAACCAAAGACATGATGTAGAGACTTACGCCATCATCTTTACTGTACGGTGGTACTATAGATCCTTGTTCACTTTCTCTGGAGACATGCCCTTGTATAGAACGACTGGCGTTATTCATGGTTTCAAAACTGTCCTTTGGAAACAGTCACTAGCTACTCTAGCTCAGGTTTCCATGCACTGCCTCATTTGTACCTATACAATTTTTACATTGTAATGTTTCTCTGTGACACTACTTTTGATCAAATGTGCATAGCAGCTGACGCAGGAGTCTGAGCGCGTTGTATGAAATGCATTTGTTAGCAAAAGTAGCTAGGTTGTTTTGGTTGGAGATACTACACTCTGGGCTCTGGATTCCATTTGTATCATAATATGAAGTACCTTTCTTGAATAGCTGGTTGTGAAAATACCGTTGTATAAAAACACCTTGACTAGATGTAAAATTAAACAACAATGTCACGTCAATCCAATGCACTCATTTCGTCACGGACGCCTGTTTTCTTTGATCATTGCCCACACCCTTTTCCATCATCACAGACCCTATTTAAGTTCCAGCTTCCCCAATGTCCCTTGTCGGTCTTTGTATTGGTTTATATGATGTTGTTCTATCCTGTCTAGTCTTTTGTTTTGTTTCTGTTGAATTTCCTTTGTTTATTGAGTGTCCTCTTTTCTCCCAGGGAATCCCAAGTATCCTGCCTTGATTTCAACATTACAGACAAACTCTTGCCCATCAAAGGAAGGCCAACATTATTGACAAATGTATTGTTTTATATTTTAGTTATTTCACCGTATGTTTATGGTCCTAAAGATATCTCTACCATGCTGGGTCTGTCTCTGAATTGACCATGGTAGAAACTGCAACATTCCAGCAAACTTTCCAACTCCCTCTATCTCTTGCTACCTATTTATGCCTCTGGTTCTCTTTCTAACTGTCTCTGATGCAACACAGATGCTTACTTTGTCAGCTGGACAAAGAGCGTCCTCTCTCTAGGGTGTGTGTGTGTCAGAGGTCTTATGGAAATCAAAGCACAGTAGGCACATGCCAGCCTGTACAAACAGCAGCTGTTGAGGGGAGGATAAGGTGCTCAGGATCAAACCAGAGGGCACAGAAGACCATCATATATTTAGAAATACACAGTGTGTCTCCATACAAACACAGTTATAAAGCCAGGTTCCTATCTGTGCTGAAACGTATTTTGTCTGGGGTTATAGGAGTGTTCCCTATAGCCTTTTGAGCCAGCAATTCCTTTATGTATTTATAATACCATAATCTTACCATGAACAACATCCGCCACTGTTTCAATATTGTTTTAGGACTCTTAATATTTGTTTCAATAGTTTTATTATCTCAACAATGCCTCAATATTTTCTTAATACTCTTAAAATGTTTTCAATAGTCTCACTACACTGACTGTTTCAATAGTCTTAATAAATTATTATTTCAATAGTCTTAATATTCTAAAAATGTTTCAATATTGTCTTAATACTATTTAAACAATAGTGTTCAACTAGTCTTATTCCAATATTGTTTAAATAGTCTTGCCATGCTAACAACGTTAAATAATTTTAGCACTCTACTGTTTTAGTATTTAGTACTACTATTGTTGAGTTTTAGTACTATACAGTAGCCTGTTCTATTTGGTGACTGTCCTTCATACAAAATCTGTTTGTCTGTGGGGATTATTCCTGCTCCATTTACCTCGTTTCAGTATTCAGGTCCTTCTTTCTCTGTCTCCTCTCCTTCCCACTGTTAAACTTGCTGTCATTAGCCTAGCCCACAGAGTGCAGTTGGTGTGTATTTTTGTTATACTTGCTGTCATTAGCCTAGCCCACAGAGTGCAGTGGGGGTGTATTTTTTTTATAGTGGCTGTCATTAGCCTAGCCCACAGAGTGCAGTGGGTGTGTATTTGTGTTATACTGGCTGTCATTAGCCTAGCTCACAGAGCGCACTGGGTGTGTATTTGCGTTAGACTGGTTGTCATTAGCATAGCCCACACATAGCTGTGGGTGTGTATTTTTGTTATACTGGCTGCCATAAGCCTAGCCCACAGAGTGCAGTGGGGGTGTACTTTTGTTATACTGGCTGTCATTAGCCTAGCCCACAGACTGCAGTGGGTGTGTATTGTGTTATACTGGCTGTCATTAGCCTAGCCCACAGAGTGCATTGGATGTGTTTTTGTGTTGTACTGGCTGTCATTAGCCTAGCCCACGGACTGCAGTGGGTGTGTATTTGTGTTATACTGGCTGTCATTTGCCTAGCCCACAGAGTGCATTGGATGTATTTTTGTTATACTGGCTGTCATTAGCCTAGCCCACGGACTGCAGTGGGTGTGTATTGTGTTATACTGGCTGTCATTAGCCTAGCCCACAGAGTGCATTGGATGTGTTTTTGTGTTGTACAGGCTGTCATTAGCCTAGCCCACGGACTGCAGTGGGTGTGTATTTGTGTTGTACTGGCTGTCATTTGCCTAGCCCACAGAGTGCATTGGATGTGTTTTTGTGTTGTACTGGCTGTCATTAGCCTAGCCCACGGACTGCAGTGGGTGTGTATTTGTGTTATACTGGCTGTCATTTGCCTAGCCCACAGAGTGCATTGGATGTATTTTTGTTATACTGGCTGTCATTAGCCTAGCCCACGGACTGCAGTGGGTGTGTATTTGTGTGAGAGCACAGTTGGCCAAGCTGCTCCATAGCAGGGTCATTCAGGGACAGGCAGGCAGCGTCTGAACAGAAAATCCCAAAGGGCCCCAAAAATACAGATCCCAGACACACTCATTTATAGCACACACACACCTACACACATGCTTGATTTACATACACATGCACATATATGCACACACGTGCCAGAGACGTAGAGCGTCTGGTCGGCACTGGCTGGAGATAACAGAGTGAGACTGCCAACAGCTACCAGCCCTTGTTCCCACACACACATACACACACACTTGCGCACACACACACACACACACACACACACACACACACACACACACAGACTCCCAGAGTCAGTGTGCTGCCAGGCTGTGTGTCCCCGTGGCATGGCAGAGTGATGGCTTCTGTGATAGAGATGGCTCTGGATCTACAGCCTTGGGTACCCCAGAGAGAGATGACTGATAGAGGCTGCTTCAGAGTTTGCATGTGTGTGTGTTTGTTTGTGTGAGAGAGAGAGCGAGAGAGAGAGAGAGAGAGAGAGAGAGAACGGTTGCATTAATGCGTGTGTTGGAGTTGAATGAGATGGCAGATGGTCCACAGAATTTTGTTTAAACCTTCGTGTTTCATTTCAGGACAGGTTTTGGATCAGAGGTTACTGGGGCTGCTCTCTACCTGAGTAGATGATGTCTGTGCAGTTGTCACTGTCACTGCTGTGCGGGTGTTTCTGTGTCCTTGTTTCTGTCACCTTATTCTCACTGTTGTGGTGAGCACCTTGTCTCCTAGGCAACACCTTCCTCATTAACAAGGGACATTGCAACCATTTCACCAATGTGATTGTTTGGACTCTTAAAACTGTGTGTTTGTGTGTCTGTAAGTTTGTCACTTATTGTGCGGTTTGATATGTTGTTTGCCGTGTTTCTATGTCGGAAAGGCCATCTCCAACCTGCGTTTGAGGTCAGGAAGGGTTTCTGTGTTGGTGTGTATGTGTTTACCCAGTGTTTACAGAGGATGTGAGCGTCCGTGCGGTTGCCTGGCGGCTGTGTGCTGAAGTTAATTGAGTTCATTAAGAAAACAAACACAGCTGGCGAGTTTTTCCGGTATGGTTTTCCGCTTCTGGACCAGCTGATGGACATGCTGGGATATGGTCTCAACACCAATCAGAACTTCGGGAAGCTGAAGAGGCACAGCAGTTGAGCTACAGATGAGTGTTGAGAGAAGAGAGAGTAAAGGTTGAGGAGAGAAAGTTTGGGTGAAGAGAGGAGTGTGTTAGGGTAGAGAGGTTAGAGAGTAGAGCGAGCTAGGGTAGAGCGAGCAGGGAATTAGGGTAAGGAAAGGAGAGAGTAATTCTGAAAATAAGAGTTATGGTTGAGAGAGGAGAGCGTTAGGGGAGAGGGAGGAGTGAGTTATGGTAGAGAAAGCAGAATGTTAGTGTATAGAGGAGGGAGTTTGGGAGGAGGAGAGAGTTAAGGTAGAGATAGAGCATATTTTGCAATATAGTGAAAAAATGAGGGAGTAAAGATTTCTGCCTAATCATTTTCATTTCAGTTTAAGTTGTCATGTACAGACAGTAGCAGGTTCATTTAAATGTGCCTACTTCCACATACTTTTTCATAAGTTTGAGCAGTGATGCATGGTAGGCTGCCCACTGAATAAACAAGCCTGGACGTATCAAAGGAGTGTTCCATGACAACAGATGCACTGGCAGCTAAGCTTAGATGAATCCAAAATTTCCAGACACAATTTCCCCACAGTTTCCGTTTCAGAAATCTGGTCACATTATTTATATTCATTTATAGATTAAATACCCTACATGAAAATCTTCATATTGAAATACTCAAGAGGGGAGGCTCTTTTGAGAAAGTAGCATGTTGATAGCAGCTCAGGAGTGTGATTTCTGCAAGTTTGTACTACAAAATAGTTTGGCTCAAATGTAGTTTCATATATTTTTCTGAAATTTGTTGTCAATTCTGGCGAGGAGTTAAGAGAATGCGAGAGATTGCCTTTAGGCCACATGACATTGACGTGAATGATTTCCATGTATCTGTTTTTATAGGACTTTGGGCTAGAACTTTATGGACACCTCTCTGTCTTCCACCACTGTTGGTTTCTGGTAAGAGATAGATTTCCACCTGAGCCTTGCAGCGATTATGGCTGTAACTCAACCCTCTGTCCAGTTTCCTGCTCTGTTCCTGGACTGAACACTACAACACACCCCTTACCACACTACACCACACTACAACACACTACAACACACCCCTTACCACACTACACCACATTACAACACACTACAACACACCCCTTACCACATTATAACACACTTCATCACACTACAACACACCCCTTACCAAACTACAATGCACTACAATACACCCCTTACCACACTACAACACACCGCTTACCACACTACAACACACA
>JACXGJ010008831.1:0-25951 GCA_016801105.1 Esox niger
TGTGTTAGACCACACCTAGTCTGGACTGGGTTACATTTCTGGACCATGCTAGTGTGTTAGACCACACCTAGTCTGGACTGGGTTACATTTCTGGACCATGCTAGTGTGTTAGACCACACCTAGTCTGGACTGGGTTACATTTCTGGACCATGCTAGTGTGTTAGACCACACCTAGTCTGGACTGGGTTAGATGTGTTCCAGATGAGAGCCTGGGGACCAGGCAGACTGAGATAGAATGCTGTTCCACCAGGCCCCAGGCTGTGTCTGTGTGTCTGTGTGTCTCCTGGCCTGCTCCATGCATTAACCAAACAGATAGCTACCAACTTAAATTACCTTTGCTTCCACTTATTCACCCCTGATGCCCTCCAACCCCGTCCAGCCTTCCTACCTCCCTCACATGTGCTGAGGAAGAAGGGAGAGGGGAGAGAAGAAGGAAAGCATAATTACTTATTTTAGTGGAGTGCGGCAGAATGCCTTTTGCCAAATGACTCTAATTCCAAATGGTTAACAAGATTTTTCTCTTTAATAGAGCCGAATTCGTGTGACAGCAAATTGCTTTCCCATTTGCAGGCCTTAATGGCTTTTCATACTTTGCACTTCCAATAAGCAGTAAACTCGGAAATTAATATTGCACGCTGTGTTATGATGCAAATGGGAGCGAGACAGGAGAGCGGTACCTTCACGCAGAATGCTCTGATTAGATCCGTAATTGCTTCAGTGGGATTTTTTTTTTCTCCTGTTCGTTTGAACTTCTTTATTTATGTATGTGTATATGCTAAGCTTCGCCATTCTCTCTGGTATCAGAATTGACAGGATTTTTGTTTTCCTATTTTGTTGTTTTGCCTATTTAAATCAATGCTAATCAGCGGTAATTGTGGTTGGACAATAACATTTTTCACAATGTCTTTGTTGATAAGGAGGATTGTCACGGTATTACTGTGTATTCGTGTGTGTTTGTGTATATTTAGATCTATAAATGGTGTCCTTCCTCAGATACTGTTATAGTCTTTGTCCTTGCGTTAGAGGGTGTCTGGGGATACTGTAGACATACATTTGTCTGCTTGTGATTCACATTGTGGGAATTAGTTGAAACCAGTCAGAACCGACCCGCCACCTCCCAGCATGCTCTCTCTCTCCAGGAAAACACATAGTACAGCTGAAAACTATATATTTGTGCAAGGTGTTAATTAACTTCTGATCCAAGTCATTTCGTTTCCACTTCCATTTTCCACATGCTCCAAAATTAATCCTGGTCTTGCATAAGGTATTGTATTCTTAATAAGGGGGATCACGACGAGGCAGACACGGTTCCCACAGCAGAACCAGGCACAGAGGTGTCATGTTAATGGCATTTTCAACATACATTTATTATATGGCTGACACAGATCAAAAATCCAAGCGCTAACTGTACCCATGGGTAGCTGGCTCTTGTCCTTGCTCTTTCACTAGGTGCATATATTCTGACATAGTCAACATGTTTCCCACAACCCTGTTGACTGGCTCACCACTTATCACTGTAGCAGGCTATCCTGTAGCACCGACTTCTGTGTTGGTGTATGGTCCGTCTGTATCGGTCCATCTCCATATCCACTCCACCTGGCCATATAACATTTGATTTAAATGCAGATGATTCCCCAAAGTTGTAAATACACCATACGGCAGCTCCCTCCCCTCCTCCCCCGGTTCACTCCAGCCAGGCCAGTCTACAAGGCCTGTCATTGGGGTGACAACAGCTGAGAGTTCTGGCTGCTTGTAGCTCCCCGGCCACAGGCAACAAGCCAATCTGACCTTTGGACAGAAATAGGAAATGAATTCAGCTGGATGGGCCTGCGATTGCTTCTGGCTGTGGAGGTTAAGTCTTTTGGTCTGCCGGGCCTCGGCACAGCGCTTGTGCGGCCGACTAGGTCATGTGACTGGCGCGCATGCACATCTGACTCCCTCTCACTGGCCTCGTTGTCATGGCAACCCTTCATTTCTTTTTCAGCTCGTTCCCATTTCACCTGTCACTTCGATAATTGCCTCTGAATTTTCCTGCGTATCATGGTAAAAAATATGATGATGGTAATAATAATAAGACAATATTTATGAGTCAAGCCACTGATAGACAAGTGTTGAGAGATGAAGAAATGCAGAAACGTTTCAATAGGATAGAATATTAATGATGGGACAGGGCTTTTTAGGGACTAATAAAGCATGTTCCCTTTTCTCTCACAGGGTGTAGCTCATTGCGGGTGTGACTGGCAGTGGAGTCTGAATTTCCATTGTTTTAATTGGGTCACCCTCTTCTCCACACCACACATATCTGCTTAATCAGTGGTACAAGACTGTGTCTCACCAGTCCAAACCTTCTGCAACCCTCACCACTAGGTTCTGTTCTTATAAAGTATTGATAGGAATAGGAAACATAATGGCTTTTGCCACAGTGCTCGGTTCATTAATGGATGGCTGCTGGGGAAGAATATGGTCAGAGAGACGTTAAGGCCGTCTTTTCCATTTCATTTAGAACAGATCGGCATTGCAAGGAAAGCAAAGAGGAAACATGAACATTTGGCCCTCCTGCCAACTCTGAGTTGTATTCGTGTCCTTAACGTCACGCAAACAGGGGTCAGAATTGTGCAACAAATGAGTGTGATTGTGCAGTTTGGTTTAGGTTTTGAATAAATGTTCAGCATTCCACAACACAACAATGACCTGTATTAGTAATGTGACACGTTCTCTTTTGGATCAGTCTCTAAGAGTGCTGTGGACAGGTGTAATGATAGTCATTTATTGACCTTACGGCATATTGTGCTTTTCTAGACCCCCAAAGGGCTTTACGTAGTAGGGGGAAGCTCACTTCACCCACCAATGTCTAGCACCAACTCGGGTGATGCAAGGCAACCATCACCACACATCATCAATCAGTCAGAGAGTTGGGATGTGTGCCAGTTAGGAAGGAGGGGCTTGTTTAGGTGGCCATGGTAGAAGTGGGCCTTTTGGAGGAATTTAGCCTTGTCACAGGGGTTAACAGCCCTACTCTTACAATCAGTGGCATTGGATATGTTGTTACCACAGAACATCAGGGGGGATCCACCCATAATCCCACATTCCTGTGATATACATTGTGAAGTAATGAAAATGAATAGCAACAATATAATTTTCTACGTCAGCCACATGTGAAATGTAGTGAAGGAATTAACTACAAACTCCACAATGCACTACACTCTAGACATTTAGGCAGGTTTGGTTTTTATAACTTGTTGGCTAGTTATATAATAAATATAGCCACACAATAATACCAGTCAATATCAGCATGTGAAGCAGTCATATTGTTGTAAAATCTCATAAAAAACTGCAATATCAATTTAGGTTTAAAAAAACGTATCATGTTGAACTTAGTCAAGCAAGCAGGGACACAGTGTGGGAGACAGTGGGTCCACAAGGTTTAACTGAGATTTTGCTTCCCCATTTAACCCAATCCCACTGAATTAGAGAGATGTGTGGGATTCCATGATGAGTGGCCAGGGAACTATTAGGATTAACTGCCTTGCTCAGTGTTACAACAAATATTGTTCACAATGCCAGCTCAGGGATTCGCCGTACCAAACTTTTGGTTACGCACCAGATGCTTTAATTGCTAGGATATCTGCCACCCCTTGAAAAATCTGTTGTTCACTAATTTATCGGGTAGAGTATGGGTGAGAATGCTGTGTTCTCCTCCATGATGCCAAGTAAAACATGAATAGAAATAGTACTCTAATTTGTAAGGCCTTGTCCAACTTTGCTCGTTTGCTTTTACGGGTCATTTGTTTGATGGTAGAGGCTTGTTTTTCCAGACAAATATCCAGACTGGGGAATGTCATTTCTTCCCATACCCAGTCAGTGGGGCCAGAAGCAGTTTTCACTTCAGAAGCTGTGTTAATCTTTCCAGAGATGACACCACATATTTGAAAATCGTGTTCTTATGTTTGTAAATGTCGATTAGATTATGTGGTGTAAACCAATCCAGGGTATTTAAATATCATAACTAAAACCAGTGTTGCCAATGTACAATCTCCCAGTTCATTAGAGATGAGAGGAAAGACTTGACCCACTTGATTGTTGGCCTGACAATTCGTTGGAGATATCAACATTGTAAGAGATTGCTGTTTACTGAAAGAATTGCAGGATGTCATTAGTGACAGCTGTTTGAGCATCTGACCAGTAACCAGTACGTTTGATAGCCCTTACAAAAATCGTGTACAGTGTTTGGTGTGTTAGATGTTATGGTTCGTATAATGTGCAGTGATTAGTGTGTTAGATATAATGGTTGATATCATGTACAGTGATTAGTGTGTTGGATTAAATGGATGATATAATGTACAGTGATTGTTGTGTTAGATGTAATGGTTGATATCATGGACTGTGATTGGTCTGTTAGATGGTTAGTATCATGTGCAGTCATTGGTTTGTAAGATAGGGGAATTGGGGAATTGGAAGTGTTCTAGGAAGCGTCAGGTGTTTGCAGGTTGTTCTTTGGCTTTAAATCATGGTGCCAACAGGGAGATGGCTCTGGATTGTAATGCCTCATTTAGCCCTGTTCCGTTTATGAACACTTTAGGTGTACAGTACCAGTCCAAGGTTTGGGCACATTTACCCATTCACTATGCACATCACTAAAGCCTGGCATAATGTCACAGTTGTGTATTGTGTCTGAGTGCAAACGTTATAGTTTTGAGGTTGAGTACTTTATGGTTCCTTGATTTATTGAGACTCAACAGGATCGCTATAGATGTGTGCCTATGGTGGTAGGGTCCGATACTGGTGATAGGTACATTTTTGTTATTTAGAAGACACACTTATCCAGGGTAACTTAAATGAACAATTAGGATTAAGTGTGTTGCTCAAGGGCACAATGACATATTTCAGATTCAGGCTAATGGCCTATACATACAATACATAATATAACTACATTAGTATGGATGACAAGTTCATTACATAATAAAATATATAAATATATCTGCGCTATAGCAGCATATAAACCATTTTCCCATCAAAGTGTTTCAGTATCTACAAAAAATATAGTAATTCCAAGAAGTCTGTTTATAACAATAACAAATGCCCTATTCTGTCCGGGTACTTTAGAAGGACATAAACGCAAAATTATTCTTGCTGGCTTTGCATGATAAAACAAAAACAAGAAGCAAGCGTCCATGTTGGATTTATATGTGTGCTTTGGGGCAATGTCAGTGGAATTAATTGATTTGCCCATATTTGTCAGAAAAGAGTAAGCGTCTAACCCCAGCTTGCATTATTAAAGCTAATACCACAGTGGTTTCTGCAAGTCCTCTGCCGTGAATCAAAGTCTGACATGGACTGATGATGTATGGATATATTATTCAGAGCGTTGCATGGAGCTCTGAGCCATGCTTCTCTGTCCTTGCCCCCCATCCTGCCCCAGCAGAACCACTCATCCCCTCCCCCAGGAGGGCACCTGTGTTTTCAAGGTAAAGACCACTTAGAAAATAGCCCAGGGCGTCTGCATACCGGACTTCCCTGTGTTATACATTAAAAGCCTCTGTTCAGGTCCACATAAAACACACTCAGTTGTGCCATGTTTACCCCAAATTCGTCAACCACAGGGAAGGGAAAACCAATTACAAACAGGCCACAATTTGGAACAGATTGTCTTCTGGGATGTTGCCATTATACTGACCACTCTCTAGTAACCTTCTTAGCTCGCCCCTGCGGTCATTCTAGAGCTTTGATGGACAATATAAAGAAAGTGCCTAGATTTCATATTCTGATCAATTACATTGTCATTATATATTTAACAAGCGTTCAATATATTTGCTCTAGGGAATTAGAAGTCTATCTCAAAGCATTGTGACCTTTGGCTGCTGATACCCTTCCATTCTTATGCAGCCCATCCCAACAGACAAACATCTATTCCATCTCAAACAGTAACAGCAGCACATCTGCTAACAAACGCTGTGCTTAGTGAGCTTCGTTTAGGGTAAATTGAGAAGTTCTTGTGGAAAGTACGAACCCTGATATGCTCAGAGAGTTGAGGGGTTTGAAGGGCAGGGGGATGAGAAGATGGGGAGCCCTTTTTAACATGACTCATGAAAGATGGCGTGGCCTCAACAGCAGGAGCCAGAGCCGTTCTGCGTCACCCGCCAGGCCCGCCAGGCCCGCTGAGCCTCAGATGCCGGACCTGACACGTTGAGGGGGAGCAGTAAAACATCCCCCCCATATGCCAGGCCTGGGCGCAGGGAGAAACTGGATTTAACCACCAGACGTCTGGTCCAGTCTCCCGTCGAGTAAATGGGGTTTGATCAGCTGCCAGGAAGGAGTGCAACAAGCTGCATTCATAGGCAGGCTTTGCCATTTGTCAATATGAACTGTTTTAATATAAATAATAAAAGAAAAACAATACCAGCAAAAAATAAAGGAAGGATTTTGGGAAACCTGCAATGTTAATGTTTAATGACAGTTTTTGCATACAGCTGGTTCTGCCAGGACAAGCTGTAAATGTCCAATCTTCTGTGACCTTTACCACAGTGAGTAGGAGTGCTTTGGAACACCCAGCTGACCAGACTTATTGAACATCCAATAGTATACACATTTATATAGATTTAATGACTTAATCAATAACACAACATGGCTGATGACATTTTGATTGGTTTGAAGATAAAAGTCTGCCTGGTGTTTGTGTATGAGGGCGTAATGGGATGTTTGCGTCTGGACTCTGCTCCGTCTGTGCTCTGCAACCTCCTCACCGTCACCAAATTCCAGGTTGTCTGTCAGCTGCCACGCAGAGTGGAGCCCTTTCATGTCACCGGTATTCTCCCTGACAGGGTGGCAGAATGAGGGCGATTATAAATCACTTAGAGTGAGCGTGTGTGCTAGGAATGGTCATGCAGCTGGCTGGAGTAGAGGACCAGAACAGCAGCACAGAGGTCCGTCTGCCGTATCCAGGGTTAGAGGGTGGAGGAGACCGTGAGGATGGTTTACTCAACTCCTGACACAGTGGCCAGACACAGCCTAGCAACCACCCCCCCGGCCCTGCAGCTAGAGTACACCGCCATTCTTTAACAAACCCATTCAGTTTTAATGTGTCTTTCTCTGTTTTCAGGCAATCCGGAATGACCAGGGGTTATTTTATTGTTTTTCTTACAGTGTGTATTTTGTTTGGGCTGTGGACTTGGTGATGAATTCCGTACGTCACATTCTCCAGGGCGGTTGACCAGTGAGTGGTGTGAGTCTGGGTCCTGTGCTGTTTTTCTTTAATAAGTCCAGAGGTGAGGGGAACCAGCCAGGTGATCAGTCATCCTGTCAGGATGCTCGACTCTGATTAGCCCAGTGATCTAGCTGCCATATCTGACCTTCCACACTCCACTATGCGAAAGGACTGACTGGTTCACCTAATTACTATTTTTAAGTTAGCCAAAAAGTCATCTTTAGTGACCTATCGTGAATCAAGTTTGTTTATCGGATTCTTTTCTTATGAAAAGCAGAGAAACATCCATCTCTTACTTTTGGCATTTTCAGCATTTTCACTAGATAAGGTCACAGACATACTAAAATACAGATCATAAAAATATATCTGCCCCAATTATGTTTTTTTTGGGTCTGTCTATATACTGTCTCTGGAAGTACTGTACAGGCCCCCTGGCCATGAAGCCTCCAGTGACCCCACTACCTTCATGTCCTCTGGTCCCCCTATATCTCCCCCACTACCTCCATGTCCTCTGGTCCCCCTATATCTCCCCCACTACCTCCATGTCCTCTGGTCCCCTATATCTCCCCCACTACCTCCATGTCCTCTGGTCCCCTATATCTCCCCCACTACCTCTATGTCCTCTGGTTCCTCTATACCTCCCCCACTACCTCCATGTCCTCTGGTTCCTCTATACCTCCCCCACTACCTCCATGTCCTCTGGTTCCTCTATACCTCCCACACTACCTCCATGTCCTCTGGTCCCCCTATATCTCCCCCACTACCTCCATGTCCTCTGGTTCCTCTATATCTCCCCCACTACCTCCATGTCCTCTGGTTCCTCTATACCTTCCCCACTACCTCCATGTCCTCTGGTCCCTCTATACCTCCGCCACCACCTCCATGTGCTCAGGTTAATCTCTATACCTTCCCCACCAACTCCATGTCTTCTGGTTGCCCTATACCTTCCCGACTAGCTCTGTCCCCTGCTTTCCTGGTCCAGTCAGGTGGATGTCTGAGGCAGCCTACAGTAGCACGGTTGGTGGCACTTTCCCCTTTGGGCCTCCATCAGAGACTTCAGAATAGATCTTTATTTACAGCACAGAACTGGGAAACAGCTGGTCAATCCATTTAGCCTAAGGCCACGGATTTGTTCCTATTTACTACAACATCCAAAGAAAAGCCTGGGTATTTTTCCCTCTCTCTTTCCTATTGATCCGGCGCTTAGAAAATCTGCTCTGCTGTCTAAACACTATTGATCCCTCCCTCTCGACGGCAGGCTCCTGCACCAGTATATAAAGGGACTGGATGAATTGAAATTTCATTTCCGACAACTTGTTCCTGTTATTTTTACCCTTATTCAAGGGTCGGGAACGCACGCTGGTGGCCACTGCTATATGTGTGGATGCAGTTTGCGGAAGGAGAAGCAGTTGGGCGAGGTTCTCCATATCATACCTGACCACACCGTTAACAGACAGCCGTAGATAGAGCAGCCACACACACAGGCCCCAGCCAGGACAGACTGCATTCCTTGTTGAATGAGTTCCCTGTAATCCTTATATGCCATTTGGACCTGCTGTCGGACAGCCTGTCTGGCTTTTTCTCAGGTCTCTCGGGCCTGTCAATAGGCAGCTGACAAACAGAATCCCTGCCGGCTAACATCCACAAAGAGAGTTGGGCCTAAGTGCCAAAACGTTTTGTGAGGAACCACTCAGTATATTATCTGTGTGCTTTCTATGATTCATCTAGCTTAGTAGCTTGATGAGCTGCTTGTCATCAAGCCTATGGTCTAACAAAAGGTTCTCAACAAGTATCATACATTAACCCTTTTAGTAGACCAACCAAGTTTATTTTTGCCGGACCGCGAAAGCGGAGCCAGTCTAAAAGAGCGAATGTCTCTTACTGAGTGACTGACTGCCCCTTGTCAATTAGCGTAGTGGTTAGTCAAAACAAATGATGCCTTAGAATTTGTTCAGGAACAGACAAAAGCTTTGCTGGCTACTAGGTTATAGGATGCCTACAATAAAACAGTTCTGGTAGATTTTCGAATTATGCATTAGGATTGACAAAAACTTTGCTGGCTACACGATTCTCTTGTCTTTTCACTTGACCAAAAAGTCAATTATTGTCACCTATATTGATAGTCACTGTATCAATGTCATTCACGAATGGCTAATAAGATGTTTATACTGCCAGTGGCAAATGATGATTTGTTCAGGATAGACAAAAACTTTGGTGGCTGCCTTCAGCAGCTACGTTATAGGAAGTCTAATATAAACCTTTTTACTGTTATATTGCGATTATTTCTGGTGGATTTTCAAATTGTGCATTAGGATTTGTTAAGGATAATGTGGAATCTGAGCATGAGGGATGCTGTCTTGGAAACCTGATCTTTGCTTGGTAGACATGCCCTTCAACGTATATATCAGCTTGTAACCAACATTACAGTGAGAAGAGACGAGCTTGAGTCTGTAAGACCGAGTATCGAGTCTGTAACATCATGAACAAAATACTATCTAATGCTGCAATAAATAATTTAACTTCTCTCTCCCTTGACGACCGGGTACACGATCATTATTTCCTCCACTATACAAAACGACTGATTTCTAACAACAGACAACTTTGCTGGCTACACGATTCTGTCATCTTTTCATTTGACAAACATGTCAGCTTTAGTTACCTATATTGATAGTTATTGTATCAATGCCATTCACGAATGGCTAATAAACTATTAAATCGGCCAGTGGGAAATGCCATACAGTTCATAGATTGCTATTTCTGGTTTAACACAATGCTTAATGGTGTCTATCGAAATATTCAAACTTTGCGTGTTGTTAATGCTTGACTAAGTTATGTAATGTTGACACACTCTACCGACCCTTGAAACGTGCAGTTCCATGGTGTAGTGGCTAAAGACATAGCCTCTCATGTGGGTGACCCTGGTTTGAATCCAGTTCGTGCAACAACATTCATTACTTTAAATTGCAGGTCGGCTGAACTAGGCTTTTCTGCTTTTTACCTAGTTAATGGCTTCCATGCTAGATCCAACAGTGATGCAAGGATACACAAAGTTTGGACAGACATCATATTCAGTACACATTAAATGGCCCTTAAAATTGTAAGACCCATTTCAAGGGGTTAGTGTTAAAATCTAATGAAAATGTTCATGACTGCAATAGTAGATGCCACCATAGTTACTTTTCAGACAGCTACTTACTGTGTTTCAACACATCCAATTACACACAGAACATATTAAGATTCAAGAGTAGCACACCAAGGACCCTTCTCAGGGATTCCTTAGGGATTAGGGATCCCTATTTAACCAGAACTTCCTGGGGACTTCCAGACATTGTTAAAACTGCAACAGAAAAATGTTTTAATGGGAAATTTTCTAAAGCAGACAAATTAATTATTATAGTCACATATAAAAAAAATCATTGAACAAATGCTCACGCTATTGAAAGTCTACACTTAAAAACTCAAAAATACAAAGCTGACATATCATAAGAATATCATAAGTTTCCATTCCTTTTCTAATAGGAATTCTACATTATCATAGGTGTAAACAGTGACCTTCAGTATCACACAAGTTAATTGGCCTCAAAATGTTTATCATTCATATAATTTCAGATTAAATTCAGATGTTTCAGCAAATGCTCAGCCATGATCATCTTGTGGAGATGTTTCTCATCATCAAGGACTGGGGCATTTGTCAGGATAGAAAGATACAATGAATGGAGGAAAACACTATGTGCACAATTATTAGGCAAATTATATTTCTCAAGATTTATTTTATTGTTGAACAGTCACAACACATTATGTCAATCCAAAATATCATTTAACCTCAAACCTGAATGTTAAATAAAGGAAAAGTTAGTTTTGATCTTTCTCAGGGGAATACATAACACTGAAGAATTATTAGGCAACTAACTAAAAAAATGATATCTCCTAACTCACCAGTTTATTCAAAAATGTTTAAGTAATTGTAACAAATAAGTAACAAAATGACAATTTATTAATATTTTTGTCCTTTCTAAAATATTCAGTGACCAATACAACCACCCTTCTTTTCAATAACTGCCATGAGCCTTTCATCCATGGAGTCTGTCAGTTTCTTGATCTGTTCATAATCAACTTTCACTGAAGCAGCAACCACAGCCTCCCAAATGCTGTTCAAATAGGTATATTGTCTTCCCTGACACAGTAAATGTCACGTTTGAGAAGGGCCCACAAATTCTCAGTAGAATTGAAATCATGAGAGGAAGTTGGCCATGTAATTATTTGGGCATCTTTGTGGCCCTTGCTGACTAGCCAAGCAGTGGAGTTCTTGGATGCAAGTGATGGAGCATTGTCCTGCATGAAGATCGTGGCCTTCTTGAATGCTCAAGACTTCTTCCTGTACTACTGTTTGAAGAAAAAGTGTCTTCCAGGAAGGGGCAGTAGGTTTGGGAGTTGAGTTTCAGTCCACCTTCATCTCAAAAAGGTCCAACTACCTCATCCTTAATGATAGCAGCCCATACCAGTACCAGTACCACTCTCATTTAATCGGTCCATAAACACCTTGCACTTGACATCTTGTATTTCTGGACACTCCAGATAGGTTGCAGTTTTGGAATATTGTGGCACTGGAGGATAAAGGGTTCCTGGTAGCTTCACGTTTAATTCTTCTCAAGTCTTTTGACGTTAATTTGCGTCTTGTTAGGTTTTTTGCACCCCAGGTGACTATCTGCAACAAAACCAATTATTGTCCAGTGGTCATGCCTAAATAGTTTGGCTATTTCAAGTGTGTTGCATCCGTCAGAAAAGCCTTTTAAAATGTTTGAATTTTCAGTGTCAGTTAAATCTCTTTTGGCCCATTTCACCTGAGGTCACGAAGCTGCCTAATAATTATGCTTACCTTGATAGTAGGTGTTATTCACTGTTGCCAAACCCTCCCTCATTACACCAATACATTTTATCTGAAAATGATTCAATCCAATGAGCATTCAATATTATATGGTTTGGAGTTGGAAAATGTGCATAGAAATGATGATGGAAACATTGCTGGCTAATACCTTCAGTATCCACCTTATAGTACGTCTGAAATTAAATAGTTTATGGTTATACTGCAACTGTTTCTGGTGGATTTTCAAAGTACGAATCAATGCATGTGTTTTGGGTCAGGATAGACAAACACATTTGCTGGATACAACATACAGTAGTTATGTTATCGTAAGCCTTAACTAAAATTGCATACGGTTATATTGTGACTGTTTCTGGCATGGAAAAATTCATCTTCAGTCTCGGTAGCAATTGCAAAAAAAATTATAAATATTCCAAGGAAGATATTTGATACTAGTAAGCCTATTACTGGCTAATAAGCTAGCCATACAGTTCATACACGCTATGATGGAGGGAAATTTAATAAGAAACTTTTTAAATAGTCAGTTTAAAACAATACTCAATGGTATCTAGGGACTACTGAAACGTGTAATGGCATGGCGTAGTGGTTAAAGTGGAAGACCTACATTTGAATCTGTTGAGAGCCACGGCATTTATTAATTTTATTTGTGGGCTGCAATAAAACAATGATGAAAAGGTTTGTTATCGTGACCTTTTATCGAAAGTTATTTTATCAATTTCATTTACGAATGAAAGATAAAAGTACGTTGTTAAGCCATTGAATGAAATAGCTTTGGCAGACTCGCTAGCAATTGCTCAATTCTTGACTATTCCAATAAGTTAGTAGATACTGGTTAAGCCTATTACTGAACTAATACGCTGTTAAAACGGTAAGTGGCAAACGCCATACAGTTCATAGACCCTATTTGGAGTGAAGGTAAGCTTAGTAAGAAACGTTAGTCAGTTTAACTGTATCAATATCATTCACTAATGGCCAATTAGCTGTTGAAAGGCCAGTGGGAAAAGAGGATTTGTTCAGGGCAGGCACAAGAGGCTATATTGACTCCTATCAAATGTGCAGCCCTGTAGTGTAGTGGTTAATAATACAGCCTTCCACGTGGGCGACCCTGGTTAGAATCTCGAGAGGGCAAAGTTTCGAAATATACATCCGTGCATACTTTGTGGGTCAGGATAGACAAAAACTTTGCTGGCTACAACGTTCAGTAACATTATAGTAAGCCTAGAATAAAACTATATATATTGCAACAATTTCTAGTGGATTTTCAAGGTACGCATTCGTTCATGATTTCTGGTGTAATATAGGCTAGATAAAAATCCTTGGACATTAAAAGAGTAGGGGTTACCACAATTCTCCTGTCTTTTCAATTGATGAAAGGTCAGTTATCGTCACCTACAGTGGATCTAAGATGTCTACACAGCCCTGTTAAAATGCCAGGTGTTTGTGATGTAATTTTTGATCTATAACATGAACAATTCAATTGAAAAACAAACTGAAATCTTTGAGGGTGATAATTAACTCACAATAACCTGGTTGCATAAGTGTGCACAACTTTAAACTAATACTTTGTTGAAGCACCTTTTGATTTTATTACAGCACTCAGTCTTTTGGGGTGGAAGTCTATTAGCTTGGCACATGGTTGGGCCACTCCAAAACGTTAATCTTTTTCTGGTGAAACCATGATTTTGTGGATTTGGATGTGCGCTTTGGGTCGTTGACTTGCTGAAAGGTGAACTTCTTCCTCAGCTTTCTAACGGACACCTGAAGGTTTTTTGCCAAAATTGCCTGGTATTTGGAACTGTTCATAATTCCTTCCTCCCTAACTAAAGCCCTGGTTCCAGCTGAAGAAAAACAGACCCAAAGCATGATGCTGCCACCTCCAAGCTTCACTGTGGGTATGGTGTTCTTTGGGTGATGTGCAGTGTTGTTTTTGTGTCAAAACATACCTTTTGGAATTATGGCCAGAACGTTTAACCTTGGTTTCATCAGACCATAACACATTTTCCCACATGCTTTTGGGAGACTTGAACTTCAGCTTGGATGTTTTTCTCTGTAAGAAATGGCTTCCGTCTTGACAACCCACCCCATAGCCCATTCATATAAAAGATACGGGAGAATGTTGTCAGATGTAGCACACAGCCAGTACTTGCCAGAAATTCCTGCAGCTCCTTTAATGTTGCTGTAGGCCTCTTGGAAGACACCCTGACCAGTTTTCTTCTCGTCTTTTTATCAAATTTGGAGGGACATCCAGTTCTTGGTAATGTCTCTGTTGTGCCAAATTTTCTCCAATTCATGATGACTGTCTTCACACACACTCCTGACTCTTTGTGGACCATGGCTTTTGCTCTGAGATGCAACTAAGAAAATGTCAAAAAAAATCCTTCTAGAACAGCACAACTTTATTTGTGATTAATCAGAGTCACTTTAAACAAGAGCAGGTTTGTAATGACTTCTTTATAACATGAGTTTGAATGAGAGTTGGTTAATTCTGAACACAGCCACATCCCCAGTTATAAGAGGGTGTGCAATTTTGCAACCAGTTTATTATTGTAAGGTTTAGATTTTTCATTTTTCCCTCTCAAAGATTTCAGTTTGTTTTTCAATTGAAATTTTCACATTATAGGTCACATTAAAAGTGAAGAAAGTTCATGATTTATCAGAACACACAGGGGTGTGTACATTCTTTATATCCACTGTATATTGATAGTTATTGTATCAATGTCATTCACAATTGAAATAAACATTTAAATATTTGTGTCATGAAATAGCTCTGGTTTTCTTAAGTTCATATTCCGTCTCACCAGGAATTGCTCAAATCTCATGATTATTCCAAGTAGTAAGTTAGATACTAGTAAGCATATTACTGACTAATAAACTGTTAAAATGGCCTCTGACAAAAGTCCTACATTTCATAGATGCTATTCGTGGTGGAGGTAAACTTAATAAGAAAGGTTAGTCAGTTTAACACAATGCTTAATGGTGTCTAGCGAAATCTTTTAAGGCGTTATTTAATGCATGACAAAATGATCTAATGTGGAGATGCTACACCGACACGGGGACTCATATCCCCGTGGTGTAGTAGTTAAAGATACAGCCACTGACGTGGGACACCTGACTTTGACAGTGAGGGCAATGATGTTTATCATTTTTAATTGTGTGCCAGATGAACTATGCTTGCTTGGTTCCTTTTCTGGTTTTCTCAAGCTTTTATATGTCACATCAAATGCAAGTATCTTCATGAAAAGATGATGATGATATTCATAGTAATATTTTGATAACTATTTAGTAATGATGTACATAATGATGTACGTTACATCATATTTATGTTAACAGCTATTGCTTGTATTAGCTCATGTCTCACATCACATGCGTATTGCATGTGTGTATAAATTAATATTCTGATGATTTGTTATTTACATACAATACTTCTGTACAATACAATCGTATTGTGTTTTTTTAATTCTGTTCTGGCCACTAGGAATCAGTCTGTGACAGTCGATTTTATGATATTTCAATGTCGTATTTAGTCGTTTTTTTGCCTGTGGATCTCAATTAGTCCGGTATTGAAACTGGAAGTGACATCTTATTCTTTTGAAGTAGTTACAGCGCAAATCAGAAAAGTTTGACTATGCATGTCCAGCCTCAACTTCATCAGGGATATAGCATTTCATGATCTCAGTCTAGTTTCTGAGAAATCGTTTTGGCTGCTTATACCTTTAGAATTGACATTACAGTTCTAATATATCTGGCCTAAAGTCAGTTTGTTGATATGATGTCATTGTGAGTAAGTAGGCTCTCCACAAGTTTTCCTAATGGTCACGGAGTGTATAGATGGTATGTGAAGAGGCGTTGGTTGTCCTATATTATGGTTTAAATATTTAGGGGAATTGGCTGGGGGAATTTTAGGATATTACATTTGCATCCATTAAGTTTACCTTTATGCCATTGTCGTTTCTACCAGTAACCCCTTTAATATTCAAATGGGTCTTGCTCTATCATCCCATCAATGTATGATCTAGCTTGGATAAGAGCCCTTAACTCGTGTCCAAATAAAGACCAAGTGTTTTTTGAGCCGGCTGTTCTATTAAATGAGTTACTGTGTTTGTGTGTGTGTGTGTGTGTGTGTACATGATTGACACTTCTCTTTTTTACGTCCCACAGCAGCAGAACCGGAGTGCTGAGGTGCCCAGGCTCCAGAGGTCAATGGCTGCGCTACATGAACGGGAGATGGAGTGGGGTGGAGAGCGATCCGCCTTTCAGAGCCGGTTGAGCCCGGCAAGAGAGGAGCTCCACAGCGCCATTCCAAGGGTGAGCTCAGCCCTGCATCCTGCACCACTGCCGTCCCTATTGTGTTTCACTCTGACGATTAGCGCTGAGATATAGTGGTACATAAAAGGGGAGGCCCTGTTTTAATTAACATAAATATTCATATAATGACCGTAAAGCCGTCCCACGTTCCATTTCAGGCTCTTAGTGTTAATGCATATTTTAAAACATTATCATTACCACATCATAATTCTTATAATGATAACTGTAATTATTAGATTTATGACTGAATTATTATTTTCTTCCCTGCAGCCATTTTTCCACCAAAAAAAGAATAAATTCTCTGGTGTAGGACACTTTCCGTCTCCGCCTCCCCTGACAACATTGAGCGGACTGATAGAGATAAACACAAACACCCTTATGTGTATGCTGCCACGTCTGGAAGACACTCTATCTGAATTGCATATACGCCTGGCACCCGGGCTTGTCATAAGCCCTATTAAGAAAAATGGTCACACGGTTTGACATAAATTGGAAAATGACATTTGGAAAGTGTGTGCTACTGTGGAAATTAGAGATATTAAAATTATAAATCAGTGTCGAGATGCGCAGGGGGTGTTGAGGAGATGTTGAGTGCTCTCGCTTTCCCTCTATCCTCTTCTTCTATCCCTCTTTTTCCCCCTCTCTATCCTTCCCCTTTTGGCCTCTCCCTCTGGGGACGGCTGTGGGTCTGGTCCTTGTTTAGCCTTACAGGAACAGAGGCCTGAATAGAGGGCACATCTGTGACCCAGCGACCCTCCCCAGTTAGGGACAACCACTCCTCATCGTGTCAGTGAAAGTAGAGGGTATTGTCTCTGCTAGAGTCCTGTCAGCTGATTTAGCAGCTCTCATGCTGTAACCTGCTAATGGATCATTTTAAAGGTGTGATATGCATAATTCAAAGGTATCCGCTGACACCTTTAAAAACAGACACTTCCACTCTCCCCTGTGTGTCTCTTTGTGCCATCCGGGTATAATGTTTGGGTAGGGGGAGGGACAGCAGCACAAGGAAGAGCTGACTGGAGACTTACAAAGGGAGCTGGAGAGACAGAAGACTGAGAGACAGGAGACACACAAAGAGGTAAGTAAGTGCTCTGTCTGTTGACCCGTTCAGTTACACACACACACACACTGTCTATAGCAGTATATAACAGTATCATTATGCTAAACGCATTCACTGTAAAAGCACTTGATATAAACCCATATGTGTGCAATTCAGTACCATGAGCTGCTCATGATTTTAAATACTTCCTGACAACTCATCCCTCCCTTTCACTGAGCTCAAAAAGAGCCTTGACTAAAGGATGGGACATCTGTGGGGACACGTGCCTTGACACCACTGCTCTGAGTTATTGAGGGATGAATACATGTGCTTTAGGAGCAGCTCTACTATGCTACTGTTAGCTTCTGTCCTCTTTTGATCCATGAACAGAGTCCAAAATGTCGATCATCCATAATTCTTACCTGTTCTCCAATAATTGCAAAGTTATCACTGTGCTTTATGCCTGGACACATTGGAGGTTATTGTTCATAGCCAACCACTACGCAGACTATTGTAAGAAAGATCTTTCCTACAAAATACCCTTGTATGGTATATTCCAACCTCTGACCCAAGGGTCTATTCAGAGAGTCCTCTGACAGTCACATGGACAGTTCCTAGCAGGTGGTATGTGGACAGGGTGTTTGGGACCCATCCGTAATGGGCCATCACATTTCCTACCTAGTGTCCTTCCTACGGAGATAGTTAGTATTCTCAAACATTGTGTGAACATTTCTATTCAGGCCTGTTATCTTTCACTACCGTCAAGGCTGGGGTCAAAGCCTTGTCTCTGGTGCTGGGAGAAAACCTTCAATGTGTGTGTCCTTGGCGTGGGAATGTTGCATTCAGATACAGGGTGTTTGTGTTAAGAGGAAAGGCAGGTCAACAGTGTTGCCTTTGGATCTGAAAGAAGAGGGGTCACCTAAGTATGAGCAATCCCTCTCCCAGATCGGGGGTTCATGTGCCTCAATCCGACCTGATCCGACTCTCAGGATGTTCACACTCCGATTCAACTACCATTTCAAAAAGTTTTCAAAGGATTTCATTTCCGTCAGGCAAGTCTTTCCCTTCCCAATATCTGCTGTTTACCATGGAGTGATCTCTCAGGCCTCCACTGACTTTAGCTTCATTTCCCTAACTGCCAGAGTTCCCGTACAGCTGAATGTCACCTTCGTGTGAGGGGCCAGTGTTAATAAAGCCTGCGAGCCCCAGGGGCCTGAGGTACCAGGGTCAGCCTCTCCTGTCCTGGTAGTCAGGTCTATTGCTGCTGTACCCTCCCTTCCTCTCCACACACATTTTCATCTGCCCCCCTGGTTCCCTGCTTTCCCTCCCAAACTGCCCAATCACACTGTCCCTTTAATATTTCAGCACTCCTTCTATCATTTTTTTGCTGTTCTCTCTCTTAATATTGAAATATTTAAAGAGGTATTCTCAAAGAGGTCAAGTAAAGAAAGGGAGGCACTTTGTTTTATTAAAGTAAAAGAGCAGCGAGATGGAGGGGAGTCCAGCCACTCCAGAGGACTAGATGGCAGCATTAGTAATTTATCTGGATTGGCCTCGACCTGACCAGTGATTGTCAAGAGACTTAGAACTATTAAGAATGTGAATGCTATTAAGAATTGTCTTGTTATAACAGCCCTTCTGCGTACCCGCCCACGCTCTCTTCAGCCACTGTTTACATTTTACATATTGGTTTGGTTTCCCCTCAGCTTTGTGGCAGAGAAGAGGAGCTGAAGAGGCTGACAAAAGAGCAGCTTCGGCTGAAGGACAAGGTCTGTGGCCCTGGGCTCTGCCTGACACCTATCAAGAACAGGATTGCACAGAACGCTACGTGGTTCACAAGGCCTTTCCTATCACGCTGCTTTGCTCTGCTTTGCTCTATCTGAATGACACAGTGGTATCTTCCACAACCCCTCAACCATTCAACTTTTGCTTCTTAACCAAAGATGTGGTGATGATTTCCATCAACCTATAGAATGGGTCCTGTGGTTTGTAAGTTTCATGGAGAGAGGGGACAAGTGACAGAGAGCAGGGACAGAGGGAAACACTGTCAGACAGCAGGGACTGAGTGAACCACAGACAGAGAGCAGGGACAGAGGGAAACACTGTCAGACAGCATGGACAGAGGGAACCGCTGACAGAGCAGGGACAGAGGGAACCACTGACAGAGCAGGGACAGAGGGAACCACTGACAGAGCAGGGACAGAGGGAACCACTGACAGAGCAGGGACAGAGGGAACCACTGACAGTGCAGGGACAGAGGGAACCACTGACAGAGCAGGGACAGAGGGAACCACTGACAGAGCAGGGACAGAGGGAACTACTGACAGAGAGCAGGGGTAAGAGGCCAATTTTAGGTGGTCTGCTTGATCCCTGTGTGAGGTGGCTAACCTCAGGCGTCTGTTGAGCTCTGAGACTGGGTGTTTTTACAGCACGGCCTTGCTGTGCTCTGGGACCTCAATAAACCACTGCCTTCAAAGCACAGCCAAGCGCCACTTACTGCTGAGTGCTTCTCTGGTGGTTGGGCAAGATTACTCTGAAAACAAAGTGCAGACAGATTGATTAATAGAAGGGTCTGCAGAGGTGCGCGCCACAGTATATTTTCACACTCAGCTAACACTCTTTTCCATTCATTGGTGAGGACTTTTATGTGCTGATCCTGTCACTGTGTGAGTTTGTCAGTTCATAAAGAGTAGTCCAGCTCTCTGAGTAGATCTTAGTGAAAACTCATTAGAGCTGTTATATGCATGTTGTTTTAACATCCTGGGAACAAGCTGTGGCAGTGCCACATCACACTCTTATGGCTGTACTTTAGTGTCCTCAACCCTCCTGGTGGGACTGCTGTTTTTAGATGTCTACTGACTCAAATGAATGAATGACTGAAGACGTGTATTGCACCATATAACTAACTGAGTGTTGGTGTGCGTGTGTGTGCAGGTGAGGCAGCCTGAGGTGCGGCTGCAGAGCCAGGCTGTCCTGGTGGCTCAGGAGCAGTTGGAGGAGACGTTCTGTCCGGACAGAGAGCTGTTGGCGTGGAGGGGGCGCTACCACACCGCCTCCGACCGACTGAGGCTGACAGAGCCTGAGCTGGAGGAGGTACAGGGGGCCAGGGACGCAGCCCTAGGGAGCCTGACACTCCAGGCCCAGCACCAGGAGCTGCAGCACAGTCTGGAGCACCTACGGGACCGGGTGAGAGGCTGGTGATATACTTTGAGCATGGAGGGGGTGTACAGGGTCAAAGAGGGAGTCCGGGCCTGGAAGCCGACCATGGGGGGGCAGGCTTGGCGGTGGTGCGGCAAGGACTTGGTCAGGCTCCATCACATCAGGTCACTGGGGTCTAATTAAGCAGAGCTCCACATCAGACTGCAATCAGCAAACCTACACAGGAAATGAGTTGTTTTCATTTGTTTTGCCGTTATGTGCAACGCCGTGTTGTAATGCAAGTACGCTCTATGGTTTTAATTAACATTTTGTGCTTAGCAGGCAGGTTAATTATGCTCCTTAATGGTCTTTGTGGAAAATGTCTCTCACAGTGAAATGGGATATTTGCTTTTCTTTACTCACATGTTTATTTCTTATGATCTTATTACTCTAGTAACCACCACTGTTAGGAGAAACTTGTCCAAGTCAATGGAAAACCTTTCCCAATCAGAATGTTCTATCTGGAAATAAGGTGCCTGTGTTTCAGAGTGAGGCACAGTGGTTTATAAAAGCATTTGTGGTGAACCTCAGAATGACCTTGTGGCTCTCCGTCAGCTCATTTAGCTTATTCTGCTCAGTCAGTCTGTCTGTCTGGTGGTCTACCACAACAACTGCCCTGACCCCCTCTCCTCCACAACACATCTGCCCTCTCACCCATTTCACATATTTTTGGTGTCAGTGTTGTTGTTGTTAATTGCCTCGTTCCAGTCTTCCTTTCTCTGTCATGTGTATGATTACTCACAACAAAATAACACTATAAATATCGCCAGTGTTTTCACCTCCTGGTTACCAATATCTCATCTTACTGACAGGATTATTTGGGCAGCAAAAACAGAGAGAGAAAGCTGCCTTGGATAATTATGTGTAATCGACAATCATTTCTCCGAAGCTGTATAACAGCAGCAGAAGTGGTTCTGTATAGCCCCATATTATCCAATTTGCTGTGAAACAGGAAATGGGAGGACTATAACTAGCAGACTAACCAATTTACCTAAAACTGGAAAAAATGCATGGCTTGTCAAGGACTGTTTTAAGTACAATATGGGAAGCTGACTGGACAGAACATGTATATTTTGTTTCCTTTTTAAATGTACAAAAGTGTTTCCAGCCCCACATGGGGTTGATGGACTTCTCCATCTTCACGTGTTATTAAGTGTGTCCATGGGATGGAACTCTAAAAATCATCCAGCACTTAGAAGTCCATGGAAGACATATAACGTTTGATTTGAATCTTTTGGTGCTACATAGTAGCAAGTGGTGCCAGTGCTTTGCACAGGAAAGTGCTTTCCACTTAGCTATTCCAGCCCAATCAGCAGGTTATCACTCCTGTCCTTGGCGTCTTCTAATGTGTGTTGTGTTCCTCCTTGTCTCATAGCTTGT
This sequence comes from Esox niger, assembly GCA_016801105.1. Taxonomy (NCBI): domain Eukaryota; kingdom Metazoa; phylum Chordata; class Actinopteri; order Esociformes; family Esocidae; genus Esox; species Esox niger. The sequence continues at coordinate 22,006 of JACXGJ010008831.1, forward strand.
CCAGAAAGAGGAGATACTCCTGGCTCTACGTCAACAGCTGCTATCCTCCCAAGATGCACTGCAGAAAGTTACAGCTGAGCTGAGATTATGTAGAAGAGAAAGGGAGAAGCTGGTAAGACCTTTGTTTTTTCACCTGACCACGTCATCTGTTGACATGTTCATGAAAATGGAATTATGTTTTCCATGCCTCAGGAAAGCCGTTGTGGGGACAAAGACGAGAAAATATCTGGAATCAAATCCTATCTGGGCCAGCTACAGGAGCAGGATAGCACATGTTGTGCCCAGGTACTCTTAACATTAATTGAAAGTAGTGCGTAAAAACTCACATTGGTGATAAGATTCCACTTATGGACGTTCTATATATAAATTTTTCAATAAAACATTTAATTTCTGGCAAAGCCAAATCAAATTAAGTGCCTCAATACATCTGTTTATGACGACTGAGCTCTTTGGCTTCTTGCGGGCAATTTTAAACATTTTGCATTTTTTGGTTGTACAATTAATAGGAAAAGCATGTACTGAAATATGACAAACACATAAGGTGTTAACATGGCTCGGTATCTGAGCTCTGTATGTGCTGCCAATTTCAGCAGGACAGTCTGTCTGGTACGTAGCTTGTCAGAACTGTGACTAGCTCACACTAGGCAGTAACAGTCATATTTCATTGTCTTTGTGGTTGCACAGCATATACAATGTCAATGTCACCAGTAGAAATAGTTACTGAAAATGCTAACTGGTCTGAATTAGCATTAGCCTACCTCTGCTGTCCTCTTTTGCTAGCTTCCTCTGCTAGCCTAACCACTTCTCCGTTTGACCCGTAGCTGGTCCAGAAGGAGGCTGAGGTGAGCAGACTGCGGGAGGAGCTGCGGGAGGACAGACTGGCCTCTCAGGTCGCACAGAACCAGAACCCGAAGAACGACCAGGACCTTCTCACTCAGAAACACAAGGCATCACAGCAGGAGGTACTGGCCTCAACATTAGACAACGTCTCTCCCCTTTCTCATTTAACCCACTGCGATGCTGTCCGGCTCACATCAGAACTGCTATGGCCTTGTATCAGTATGGTTTCTATAACACAAGTCTAAAATGCAAGGTCACCGAGATAACGGTGGGCTTATATATGTGGCTCCTCCCTGCGGTGATTTGGTGTTGTTGTAAATTTACCCAGCAGTAGATACATACTGATAGAAGAGGCAGTGTGAGTTTGGTGGATGTAGGCACTAATCAAGTGTGATGTTATTCAGGTCTCCAGCCAGGATGAGACAGTACTAAGGATGGCCACAGAACTGAGGACAGCTCAGGAACACCTCAAATCTGCACAGGACAAGGTGAGACCTGTACCCTATCTGGCTTTTACTCATCCCGAAGGAAAGTGGATGAGTCTCAATGTTGCATGTGTATGGAGGGGCTACTTCAACTCACGTCCACCACAACTCCCAGGGGCACAGACCCCCCCACCCCGACTGTCCTCAAGGAAGACGGTCAAGGACACAGTGATCCTGTTAGTGTCCAGCCTGTCCGGTACCATGCTTGCCTGGCTGCGTTGGGATTCCTTTGTGTTATTTTGGAGTCTTCTTGTTGAAGGAGAACTTTTGAGGGCCTGTCAATGGCTGTACTGGGTGCGCCGGGGTGCTGTATTTATTCCTCCATCTGTGACTGGTCAGTCATTTGTTTGCCAGGATGTCCTTGTGTGTTATAAATGGGACAGGTCTGTCACTTCAATGCTGAGAGGATGCTTTGAGTTCCTTGAAAGATTTTTATTTATTTAATTTTGGTTTGGAGGGGAGCGGTGAATTATGCATTGGGAACCTGCTACATGTAGTGTTTTTATCATTAGCATGCAGCCCAAGTTATCTGCAGAATACTTATGAGTGCCAGTGAAATGTTTGTGATGTTATTTATTTATGTTGCCCTCTCAATTATTCATTTGTTTATTTATTCATGGCAGAACTAACTGCAATTGGAAAATTCATTTTTGCTGAAGGGCACATGCCCCCTTCCCTCCACCCCCCTGTACACAAAGGGAGGAGGGGGGGGCACATCAGGCTTGTTAGTAATTGCTTTATGTGGCGTTTCCTGAGACTCACAGGGAGATGTCATTTTAATCCGAGCAGACGGGTGGAGAGAGACATGGATGGGTCAGGTTGAGCTGTGGGGATAGGATGGGAGTGGAGAGGGGGGGAGGGGGAGGAGGCGCGGGGAGATGGAGGAGTTTATCACTCACTCTTTTCTTTTAGCCTACTACCTCAGAACCCCGGTGCTGAAGGAGGTGAAGGGCTGATGGTTCTGGGGGGGGAGGCAGGGTAACATCCACACATATTACAGGGAATCAGATTCCACTTCTCTAGACAACAAGGCGCTACAGGTCTGACTCAAGCCGAGTAGAGTAGAACACAATGAATCTGTGGTTGCCTCTGGTTGTCTTCATGCCTTCATGCTCCCCTGGCTTCTCTCTGGGCTGTCTGTTCACAGCACTGTTGTCTTTAATTATATGGACTGAGATTTTGTTCAATTTCACACTTGTGCGCACACATGCAGCAATTATTCCCTGATAATTGATAATGTTTCACTGAACATTACATGACGTGTGTGTGTTTGTGCAACAGTAGCCCTGACACAAGCTTCTGTCACGAACTTCTCCCAGTCATGGAATTACAGTTAGCACTATAGCGGAGCTTGTGCGTCATTGACTGCGACTGTCACTCTGGCTGTCAGTCTGTCTGCATGGGTCTGTGCGTTAGAGGTAGAACATGTCCACTGGGATACGAGTACATCAGCTATTTGATTCAAAACAAAAAAGATATTATAGAAACTCCAAAGCCAAACCCCAAAGTGGGATCAGTGGTCCTGTATGATAACTGACTTAATCTACTGTATACACATTATGTACGTGCATGAAGGAAAGACACGCAGACAACATGTCAGTGGTAGTGTAACAAAAGTGTGTTTGGAGTACATGGTGACGTTGTTACTGGATAAAACATCACATCATGTTTTACTTTAATCCAGACTGTGGAAGTTGTCATTTTCTGACAGCTGACAGAAAAGATCATTCCTTATTATTTATGTAACCCTCAGTAAAGCAAGGAATGAGCTTCACTTTCATTGGGACTGTTGTTAAAGCCCGCTACATGGTTCTGTAAGGCTGGGATTGTCAGGTCTGTTCGTCGGTTGGCAACTCTTCATTACTCTCTAAAAGTTGTGATGATAACCATTGCAGTAATTTCTCCATTCCACTTTCTGAGTCGACGTGCTAAGCAGTGTGAATGGTGATGACATGGTATGTATGCGACACCACGCACATTCATTTGGCTGAAAACTCTCCGAACGTTTTTAATGAACACCTTGAGATTCCCAGCCAAGATGACCTTGAGCAGCTGAATTTTATCAATATTTACCTAGATCAAGGTCAAATCAGCAGGCCTTGTTAAAAACAGTGTTGACACAACCTGTCTGCTGCAGCAAAAGGAATCATCGCGTTCAGTGAAACATTTTAAAGGTAGCCTTCCTGTGGTTCCATACCTGGCAATGATGGGACCAAGGGCCAGGTTAGCATGGTCAGCTATATGCTAAATAGATTTAGAGTCATTCCAAGATGTGCACTGTTCACTGTTTGTTGGTCTGTGTAATTCTCTCCCCCTGTGTGTTTTGTCTGGGCTCAGTTGACCCCGGGCCCTGTGTGTTTTGTCTGGGCTCTGTTGACTCCGGGCCCTGTGTGTTTTGTCTGGGCTCTGTTGACTCCGGGCCCTGTGTGTTTTGTCTGGGCTCTGTTGACCCCGGGCCCTGTGTGTTTTGTCTGGGCTCTGTTGACTCCGGGCCCTGTGTGTTTTGTCTGGGCTCTGTTGACCCCGGGCCCTGTGTGTTTTGTCTGGGCTCTGTTGACTCCAGGCCCTGTGTGTTCTGTCTGGGCTCTGTTGAATCCAGGCCCTGTGTGTTTTGTCTGGGC
>JACXGJ010008832.1:0-25949 GCA_016801105.1 Esox niger
AACATTTGTGTGTGAGTGTGTGTGTGTGTGTGTGTGTGTTAGACCCTGCCTTGAGCAGGGTTACCACAGAGGACATATGGGCCAAAGGTACAGGAGCCTAAACCTGCTAATCCTGTTAAGACCAAGGCCATTTCCTGTGGAAACACACACACACTAGTGGAAACATCTATCGCCAATTAACCAGGGCGCAGAAACGCTGAGCAAAAACACAGACTAATCGGTCAAGATGGGAAAATAAATAAACATGCAGTTTGCATGTTATCCACGGCCCCGCTCTGCACTTGACTGGCTGCTTGATGGTGTGTTCTGTGAAAAGACCCATGAGACGTTATAACCAACGAGACATGTGTCCTTGCACTTTATGGTCTTCTGTTCTTTCACATTTGAGGAGTACTGTATAGTACGAGAGAACGCCAAGCTCTTGTAGGGATGTTCCACACCCAGGAACACATTTCAGGAAACACATATCCATGCATCAATTTGATTTAACTTCTAAGTGGTCCATCTGTGAAATCCAAAACTCATGTAGTAATGCTGTATATTCTGGTCAGTGGAGATGGGATTCCATAGAATCACATTTTATAAGGCTTTTTTGTTAAAACACCACAAGCTTGCTTAAGCCAGCCATCTTATTTTTAAATATAATAAAAAGTAAGATTGCTAGCTTAAGTTAATTCAATTTTAATTGGCTTGTACAATGGTTAAGAGTTGTTCGTAGAGACACCACTGAGTGCCTAGAAACAGCACATAGAGTTTGGTCCGGAAATATTTGGACACTGATACAATTGACATAATATTGGCTCTGTATGCAACCACAATGGATTTGAAATGAAACAACTGAGATGCAATTGAAATGCAGACTTTATTTTTAATTCAAGGTAGTTGCACAAAATTATCATATGAAACATTTAAGTCCTGCAATAATTTTCATACACAGTCCCCTTATTTCAGGGGCTCAAATGTAATTTGTAACAAATTAACAAAATCATAAAAACATTTAAATGTTAAAACTTCTTTGCAGGCAATGACTGCTTGAAATCTGGAACGCATAAACATCACCAAACATTGGGGTTTCTCCTTTGTGATGCAAGTGAAATGGATTCTTGGAAGGGTTGAGATCAGATGATTGACTTGACCATTGCAGAATATTCCACTTCTTTGCCTTAAAAAACTCCTGGGTTGCTTTGTCATTGTCCATCTTTAAGTGAAGTACTGTCCAATCAACTTAGCAAAATCTGGCTGAATATACAATGTCCCTATACACTTCAAAATTCATCCAGCTGCTTCTGTCTTCTGTCACATCATCAATAAACACTAGTGACCTATTCCCATTGGAAGCCATGCATGCCCATGCCATAACACTGCCTCCACCATGTTTTACAGACAATGTGATATGCTTCAGATCATGAGCAGTTTCAAGACTTCTCCATACTTTTTTCTCCCCATCATTCTGGTTTAGGTTGATCTTAGCTTCATTTGTCCAAAGAATGCTGTTCCATAAATGGGCTGACTTTTTTAGATGTTTTTTGGCAAAGTGTAATCTGCCTTTCTTTTCCTAATGCTTATGAATGGTTGGTACCTTATGGTGAACCCTCTGTATTTGTTCCTGTTAAGTCTTCTCTTTGTGGCAGACTTAAATAATGATATGCCTACCTTCTGGAGAATGTTCTTCATACGGCTGGATGTTGGGAGGGTTTTTTCTTAACCATGGAAAGGATCCTACGATTATCCACCACTGCTGTCTTCTGTGAACATTCAGGCCTTTTTGTATTGCAGAGCTCACCAGTGGGTTCTTTCTTTCTCAGAATGTACCAAACTGTTGATTTGGCCACTCCTAATGTTCCTGCTTTCTTTGTGATGGATACTTTTTTTGCTGCCTAAAGATGGCCTGTTTCATTTGCATTGAAAGCTCCTTTGACCGCATGTTGTGGGTTCACAGAAACAGCTTCCAAATATGAATGCCACACCTGGAAACAACTCCAGACCTTTGACCTGCTTAATTTATGAAGAAATAAGGAAGGAATAGCCCACACCTGTCCATGAAACAGCTTTTGAGTCAGTTGTCCAATTACTTTGGGTCCCTTGAAAAAGAGGGGGCTACAAATGAAAGAGTCGTAAATGTTTAACTGTTCCTCCATTTTGGATGTGAATACCCTCACATAAAAGCTGGGAGGCTGCATTTTAAGCCCATATTCATTATTTATCTGTATTTTGAATATATTTTGGTAAACAGACAAAATAACAATACTTGTGTCAGTGTCCAATTATTTCCGGACCTTACTGTAGCTATGAGCTACTGACAGTATACCACAGACCCAGGAGATGGCTTATTGCTATTATACACCAGTCAACAACATGATTAGTACATGTTAAGTCGACACAGACGAATGAGAAGTGAGCTTTGACATAAACAACTGAGTGACTTTTTTTTAATACGCAATGAATACTGGGTAAAAAAGTATATTCTGATGCATGATTTGTTTTCCAAAGCTCCCAAGTAGTTCTGGAAGGCTACATATGAACTAAACTTTACATGTTATTAGGTTTGCCATCATTCTTGTAAAATGGCAATTGACTTCCGTACTCACTATACTCACTAAAAAGAACAAAAAATGCCTTTAGAAACACAAGTTGGTCATCTGAGTTATTTGGTGGCTAAAGTTAGCATATTATGGAAGCATATGGGAAACGTTCAGGAGGAGAGGTTGGAAGAGAGTAAACATTCGCATGTGTCAGTGAATAGGTCTGAAAAGGGACATGAAGAAAGATGGAATGGTGAACAGGAAAAGTTGGGGGTAAAAACTAAACATTGGAAAAACGGAGGAAGAAGATGTATGTGGGAGGATGAGTAAGAGGCAGAGTGAGAAAGAGAGAGTGGGCGATAAAGACGAGTGGAGAAAAAGAGAAAAGGGGGGAGTGAGAACGGATGTGTAGTACAGTAAACAAACAGAGCCAACCTCAATAAGGAAAGAGCCCGAAAACTCCCCCATGCTCTCCCCCTCTACCCCCCCCCCCCTCTCTCAACTTAATTTAATTCAATTTAAAGGGTTTTATTGGCAAATGAAACATTTGTTTACATTGCCAAAGCAAGTGGAAAAAGGGAACGTTTTAATAAATCCAAAATACACAAACACACTGTCATGCCAGTCACCAGAAAGGCTAAAGTCACTTGAGTGCAAAGCAGCAGCAGAGCACACACACATCTTCTCTACTACTAAAACGAATGAACCCAGAATCCTTCTGTTCAACTCCACTTTACTCTCTGTAGGCGTATCATTCCCCAAAGTGTTGATTCATGAGACCAGGTGCAACTCTTACGTAAAATCGAACTGGGTCGATCGAACGAAGCCCTTTGCAGTGACACAACTGGATCTTTAGTGTACAGCTGTAGAGCATCTGAGTATGACACAGCAGCACATTAACATGCTGAATGGCCTGCAGTGTTGCTACGCAGTGAACGGACAGTTCATGCCCACGAACAGAACGATCGGTAAGAGACGTGCCCTAGATAATGTTGCTTTTCCCATGGTCAGACACAGAGCCATTATCTCAATCAGGGCCTTATGGTTTCCACCAAGCACCGGCGCAGACGTGTGAATGTACACATTTTCTCATGGAGCCCCGTGAAGATGACAGGGAGGAATGGAAGAAAGAGAGCAAAGAGAGGGCAGGCAAAGGAGAGGAGGAGAGGAAGAGGGGAAGAGGTTTAGTAGTGGTGACTGAGTGGTAGGTCGAAGGTCATCTTCTCCCCTGCAGTCTAAACATGGTTGAATTAGAGAGCGGTTTGTCTTTGCACAATGAAGGGTTCCTGGCTTCTTCACAAAGAGGAAACTTTTTCCATGGGCCCATTCGTTAACATGCCTTATCAGTGGGGGGACATCTGGGACTGTAGGATCCTTCGTCCAGCTGTCTAGTGTCTGTGTGAGTTCCATCTCCATCCCTTTCTTCATGGCTCATTCTGTGTCCCGTCTACGCCAGCTTACATCCATATTATCCGCGTGGAGCTGTTCATGTCGACACTAGAAAGAGAGCAGGGAAAGGTGGGAATGCTAAAGGCGTGCCAGAAATGCTTGTAAATCCAACATCCCGGAATTGTCTAAATATCCCAGGTTTTCCTAAAACAAATGTGTTATTCCTGCTGCGGAACATGGAAATCCTGTCGGACTGGTAGCCCTCCTAGGTTGAAATAGTAAACAGTTCAAAGTCAGCTCAGTGGCTGGTTTGCCCCATTCCTTCACCCAAGTTTGCAAGGAGTTGTTTTGGTTTGTTCACTGGGGACCGGTAGAGCCGCTCAGTCACAGGCAAAACTGCCTCTGTAAACAACAGAAGTAGAGCAGCCAGTGGAAAAGAAACATACCCCTTTTTTCTGAAGAGACCAAAACAAAACCCCAAAACAAATAGTTAGGATGAAAGCTTCGATTCCCAATGAACACCTGACGTTAATGGTTCCAGAACACGGACGGGGAAGAACAAATATTTGTGTAGAACGGGAGTGGTGATTTGTGAGTCATTTATTGAAGATGTTTGGGTGCCAGTCTGTTTGCAGAAGCTTATGATGTTAGCAGATGATAAACCATTTTGTAAATTTAGTTTAAACTGACAACAATTCTCTGTTGGGTTGTTTAATGAAATGTCTGTCCAAGTGAACAGATCATAGAGGGCACTTACGGGCATGTCAACCCAGGGGTGAGAGGGACTTTAATTTCCTCCCAAGAAAGATTTTTTTAAAATTATTGTCTGGGGAGGTGCTATTCCACCGGCCTCTCTTCAGCTCTATTTTAGACCCCACAGACCACTGGGGCAAAATCAGGGCGGGGGGGTTGTCTGAAGAATGGAGGGTTTTTCGAGATAATGTTTCCCCTGTGTGTGTGTGTGTGTGTGTGTCTGTGTGTGTGTAGATATAAATGTGTGTGCGTATATGTGTCCGTGTTTGTATGTGCTCACACACGCGGGCTTACTCTCGATTACGGTCGTCGTGCATCATGATATATACAACGTTATTGTATAAAGTATAGGATGTCCAGAGTGAACGCCAGGAATGTGTGTATATGCGTAGGCCATCTATATTAGAGCAGTGTGTGATTGTGGTACAGTGTTTCATTCCTTGGGGACAGGAGAGGAAGCCCTTGTGAAGCTTGTGGTGTATTGACAAGTCAGGTCATCCAACCACATGTTCAACTTACTTCCCCGGATTTCACTTTTCACTGCTGGGCAAGTTTGTGTCCTAGACGATTGCAGCTGTTTTTTATCTGGGGGTGCACTGTGCTTCTCCGAGCTGATGTTATGATACCCTGTTTTTGTCAAGACTGCTCCAAATTGAGTCGGTCGGCACGCCTCGCTAGTCAAAGGATACAGGAACAGCAACAGAACCCAGCTGGTACTGCTTCTGACCTGAGAGGCTAATTGCTAGGAGTGGAAAAGGCAGACACACCACTCAGAGATGTGGGTTTTAGGGGCTACAGAGCAAGAGAGAGAGACTTGGCGTTGTGGAACCAGGGGAAGACATTGGGGCTCTGTGTTGGGTTCATGTTTCCCCAGCCCAGCATGGTCCACAAAGTAATGCCTTCCAGAACCTGGCAGATCATGACATCATACTAGATAACTCCCATTGCCACTTGGCAGACATTCTAATGGTGATTTCACCATGGAGAATATTCTAGATCTCTGAGGGTATCAATTTGATGAAACTGTCATGTGAGTGTCTGTGTATGTATGTATGTATTGTGAGATTATAAACATTGCAGGCTAAATATGCAATACAGTAGGCTTGGGTTGCATGTTATGTTACGTATGTTCTTATCTAATTGACTCAAATTCAACAGAGCCATGGCCATGCAGGGGGTTGGGTAAAGGTTTTATTAGGCTTGCTAATTCCTAACTGATCAACTTTTATACATGACTGTATCTCCATGCTACGTTATAACTTCAGTTATAAAAAGCTGGTTGCTAGACATTTTCAGAATGATGTAACATAAAGCATATCAGAGTGTGGAGAGTTGACAGTTTCATCACTTAAAAAAACATTATCTTGTAAAAGTTAATCCTGCAGAATAGCCTTGTCTTGTGACAAGGGAGACGAAATTATTTATGGACAAAAGACAGACATTACTATCAGTTTAGCGCATTCCAATTCTGAATCAAAGGCACGTCGTTACTCTGGCAAGCTTGACACGTTTTGTTGCAGCCTGCTGGGAATTAGCTGTTATTGTTGTTTCCAGACCACTGCATTTTACTACACACGATCCAAAACATCAACAATACTAACCCTCCCTAACACTTTAGATACAATGGTGTTTATTGGGTGCTACCGAGAATCCAATTGTTGCATGAACCTCTACTGATCTGCCACGAGCACTTCTGGTTGTCGTGTTGAGTAATAAACCATACGTTTGACTTTCACGGCGCATTGTAATTCGTTTTGATATTTCTGTTTTTGAACAGCTAGCCAAACCTCAGTTAATGGCCTTAGCGTGCGAGAGGAAAGCTGCCTGATCTTGGTCTGCCCATGTCTGACACTCAATTTGTTGGGCATATGAATGTTTTGCAGACAACCAGATGTGGGTTCAAATGGTATTCCTTTTATTTGAAATGCTTGGAGAACCGGCTTCAATCTGCCTGAAGTGCCGAATGGGCGGAGCCTGGACCCTTGAAATTTGGACGTTTCGTATGTGCGGGGAGGGCACAATAAAGCCGTAAGTCGTGAGTATTTAAAAGATGTTAAATACGACTTGAACTCCAGTCCACCCATGCTCTCACACTCAAAATATTACCCTGACACCAGAACGCCCACAGGGAGGTTGGAGTCAACCTTGTAACGCTGTCATCACCGCTTGGCCGCGTTTGAAAAGGAATGACGGACACGTGTAGAAATACCTGGAGGGGCTAATGGAAGGGACTAATTAGGAAGAAATAAGTTATCTTAGAAAACTGTTGAAGGGGAAAAGGGGAAGTGAGAGGAACCCAGAATTCACATCAAATTATTTCCAGTCACGCTAACTGTTTAGCTTTCTTCCACTTGGCTGTCTTGGGTGGTGCAAGGCTATTCATAATCCCTGGTCATTTCAAACCTACATGAAACATCTGTGCCTCTTCAACAAAAATATGGGGTGAAGTGAGAGGAGAAATTAAAAGGTTTCAGGCTCGGGCGTGTCTTGGCTTTCTGCTAGTTCACCTTGTCAGTTTTCTTGGCTGCGTGTTTAACAAATTGGCTCAGGATACAGGAGCGGCCAAACTATTGGACTGAGCTGTAAATTGAATCCCTACCTTTTAGAATGCCCTTATGTTGACAAATTGGGCTCCTACTGCGTGTTATACCCTAGATAGGGAATAGAGTGCCATTTGGAACACACAATAAATCTTGCATTTACTGTCTTGCTGGTCTCTAGTTTCTTTTCAACTGAATGGGGTACAAATTTAGAGAATTCTATGAGGGCTGAAGAAAGGATAAAGACCAGGAATTACACTCAAGCAAACCAATCCTTAAGCAAGAGTTGTGATCTACAGAGGACTGGATTGGCTCTCCAGTGTTTTGTTTTCTCTGTGTCACATCTATTCTGATTTCCACAGTATCCCAGTGGCATTTATGCTAGCTGTCCCATAGGGGAAAAGTGCAACTGAAAGGGGGCAATGGATCACCAGGCGTCCATCTTGGGGACGGATTGAGATTGAGTGAGATGTCTCCACAGGAAAGGGGAGCTGAGGGGGGAGTGTCCTGGGGAGGTCTGTCTCATAATGTGTCACAGCCCAGAGCCCATGGAGCCCAAAAGGGTGTCAGTATCACACACAAAACCCCAACAACTCCCTGGTCTGCTTCTCATTAAATCTGTGGTCAACCAGAGCTGGATGGACGAGTACATCCAGACAGAGAATGTTGCTGGAGAGGGGAAGGGGGAGCGAGACAGAAAGAAAGAATGATGGAGGGAAATAGCGAGAAAGAGAAAGCGCTGGACTTTTTATGACCAAAATCCAGAATGCAAGACAAACAAAATCTTCCAATATAATGTAGACACTACAGACACTAATTGTTTCACTATAGAGGAGGCATTTGCAAGCCTCCACACTGTAAAAGTTGTCCCCGCTATCCAGGGTGTTATCTAGATGTTATCTATAATTGAGCTGATAGGGGCCATTTCCTCTGGAGAATGACACTTAGGCCTAATTGGGATGACTTACAGCTTGTGGAATCTCTCCTGCTATCGCCATGAAACCACTCAACCAATGTCCGTTGTGGAAGACAATACACTTATTACCCCATCCTGTTTCTTCTCAGAACTCATTCCTCAACTCTACGAAAAGCCACTGTGCTTTTTCTCCCTCTCTGTCTATCACTCTCTGTGCATTTGCTTCAAAAGAAGGAGAACCTCGTTAACCAAGCCTCTTGTTGATCTCCGGTTTCAGTCCAGTGCCAGTAGGCTGGAAAATCCAGACAAACAACATAATGTGGCTCTCAGTGCATGTCCATGTAACATACCCTCTGAGTGAGTAAACACAGGTGTCAAGGAGGAGAGGGAAGAGGAAGAGTGGGAGAGAGGGGAGAGAGAGGAGGTGAGGAAGAATGAGTGGGGGAGAGAGGAGGAGAGGGAGAGGATGCAGGAGAAATACAAAGAGAGGTTGGCAACATTCTCTGATGGTAACAGCTGAGGAAAGAATGCACTGTTATCATTAATGACCTGGTCTGTAGTCTGTTGTTAGGGCTTATCAGTGAGTAGGGTTGGTGTGTGTGTGTTTGTGTGTGTGTGCGTGTTGAGGGGTGGGAAGGGAATGGAAGAGTGAGGGACTGCAGGAGCCAACTAGTTGACAGCCTGAAGGAATGATAGCCTGGTGAGGAAGGGGATAGCCTGGTGAGGAGGGGGATAGCCTGGTGAGGAGGGGGTTAGCTTGGTGAGGAGGGGGCTAGCCCAAGCTCGCTAATTTCTCCAAACAATATTGTTGCCTATATTTTTGTTTTCTAGAACATCCAAAGCCAGTCAGAAATACTGGCCACTTTGTGGTTGGAGCCCATAAAGCTGCGTTGCTATAGAGCTGATGTAGTGAAATAAATGAGGTTAACGTTTTATAGTTTTATAGTGCTTGGCAAGGAAGTGGGAACGGGTCCGGTTCACACAAGATAGAGAGGAAATATTTTACCTCAAAAACTAGGGCTGTGGAATGAAACCCCAAAAGTTCAAGATTAAATGTAACTGTGGGTGGTCCAAAACCAAGTTGTTTTTCTCACAGTGAGCAGTTACTGCACTTTCTCTTCTGGACAACCGTGTCCCTCGACAAAAACTCTAAAATATAAGGGTATGAGAACTTTAAATACAAAACCAGTAAGTTGATACGCCGCTAATATATGCCAGTCCTGAGAACTTCAAAATGACCTCACTTTCTGTATCCCTTTATCACAGTGGCGACCTCTGGGGAGAGGAGACTCTGGGGTCATCCTAGAATAACCACCTTGTTCACCTCCAACTTGGGCTTCCTGCCCAAGTATTTGGGATACCATGACCACAGTGACATATACACCCATTTAAGAAAGAAAATAAAATATTTTTCAACTGGAAGAGATTAGCACCGTAATCTGTGATTGGGCCAAATGTATATAGAAATTATTTGACTATTTTGTGATTTCCCAGTGTAAAAAGTAAGAAAGGTGAACATAGTATGGTGTGTGTTTGTGTTTGTGTGTGAGAGGGAGGGCAAACAAATACAATTCAAAGACTGACAGTGAGAGATAAAAAGTAGGTCAGATAAAAACGCAGCACTTCCTCAGCCTAACAGCCCTGAGTGCTGTCAGTTAGATCATTCATCCATCCGCATCTGACAGACACCATCCCACAAAGGTCCTTTGATGTTCAAGGCTACTGTCTGCTTTCACTCACAGGATCGGCTACCACAGGATATTAGTTTGTAAAGATCCGCTGATAGCAGGAACATGTTCCCGCCCCATCACAGCACTGGGCCGGAGTGATTGGTTAGTGATGACGCAGATGTCAACAAACACTGGACAGACTCCCAGACTAACACTAGCATGCACGCAAAATTAACACATTTCCACACGGCCTTGTCTCAGGGTAGTTGCTTGGTCTGTTTTTATCTCTTTGGCGGAGTGGAACTATGCTTGGCAAAGTATGTTCAGCCAGAGCCACAGTTTTGCGGACCCTCTGCAGAAGTCTATCTGTCGGGGTGCTAAGGACAGTCTGTCCAATAAGATGTAATCTATCTTGTCTAATCCGTTATCCAGTTGATCTTAGCTCCCTTTAATTCCTCAAGTGTCTGTTACATACTAGGAGGACCTACCTCCTTGGACCACACCTGAGGACTTCCTGGCCTGATGACTCTTATCTGACCATGTCCAAAGTCCACTGGGTCGTGTTATTGATGTAGGTTTTACCTGACTCTTGCTGTCATTGCCTACAGCCCATCTCGTTGTCAAATTGTTTACTTGTAAAACCTTATAAACACAGAGCTACCTGCTGCTTAGTTTTTTGTCATGACTGCACCTATATGTTGTGTTTCTAATATTTGTTATCCTTTCCAGAGCACCATATCCTCAACTATAACTTCCAAACCATCACCTCCTAAATCATCACATCCTAAATCAACAAATTCTAAACTACCACATCCTAAACCTCCACATCCTAAACCACCACACCCAAAACCATCACATCCTAAACCTTCACATCCTAAACTATCATCCTAAAGCCACAAACCATTGGTCAGTCCTCCTTCCTTGCCTTTATGTTGATGTATTTAATTTAAATGAAGTGAATGATACTACCATCACAACAGTAATTTAATGAAGCAGGAAGGATACAGCATCACACAGTCACTACTTTATTTTCACTCTTCTAACCTCCACCTGGCACAGCCAAAAGAGGCCTGGCTAGCCCTTACCAGCCTGGCTCTTCTCTAGATTTCTTCCAATGTATTTCAACGTCATACAAGAACTTTGAAACAACTGATGTGAAAAGTTTTTTTGAAAATAAACATAACCATGTCGGAGCATGCATGCACCCACATCCACACACACACCACACACACACATACAACCAATGTGCACAAAACCCATTGTGTCCAATAAACACACTATGTTTAAAAAGTTGCGTAAATTCACAAGAACTCCATGACGCACAACAAGATGCCATGCCATTTTTTGTAACGCTTTATTGATGCATTTGCCTGTCAGTACTGTCAATGAGCCGTCCTCGACTAACTCCATCAAACTAGAAGAATTGAGGACTCTTGACCCGCAGGTCCGTAACTGCATGCATGTCCACACCGACACTCACTGAGACGATCGCACACAAACCCAGGAGCCAGACTTAATCCCCCTGGGACCACGATCAGCCCAACTTCCATTCAAACACTAATCCTATCAACAAAAAATATTTGGTTATTGGCAGGATGAGTCTGGCTGAGGCATTGTCTCTGTCTTTGGTTTCACCTGTTTGCATTTGCTTGTCCTGGGTTCAAAAGAGCAAGGCTGTGTGCACTCTTTTCACGCTCTCTGCTTGATCCAGCGGTTTAGGCGCAATCGAACCAGTGGAAAGCTCGCCCAAGTGCAAATCTCACTCCATCTGGCACTTTAGGGTAGACTAAGACAAGGTTTTAGAAGAAAGCGAATACCATTTGGACCCAGGTGTTAATATGCACAGGTTGGGGAGTGAGTTTGAACAGCAACTGAATTTTAGCAGGATATCCAACCGTCAACATTGGTGGAACCTCTCATTTGAAAGATATGCGGTTAAACTACCAGGCGTCCAATTTCACTCCCACGTTTGATCGGGACTTTGTTTGACTTGGGATTTGCTTGTATTTTTGTGTTTGCGTGTGTGTGTTTGTGTGTATGGTCATGTGCATTCATGCGTGTCTGTGTGTGCGGAATGTCAGACAGTGTTTGCATCTGTGTGTATTCACACGTGTGTACATTTCATTAAGGCAATTCGCACTCAGAATAACCTTCCAGTGCCTAAATTGGAGAAGGACCTGGAGTCCTGGTGTCCTGTATCTGGGGTCCTGATGTCCTGTATCTGGGGTCCTGGAGGACAGCTTGAAAGAGAGTCATACGTGCTCAATCAGCTCATGGCACCGTATCATACAATTGGAGTGGTGTCATCTTAGAAAGACTTTGAAAGACTACTCCATTGCCTATTTCCTGTCTCCTCCCACGTGCGACAACTGTCGAGGTTCTTCACACTGCTTCACAAATATTCCATATAGCCTAACCTGAGCAGCATCTGGTCTGAAGTATTTGGGATTTCCTCTGAAGTCCAGAGGGGGGGGGGTGTTCCAATAGACCCCAGACCTCAGGTTCTTATCTCTTGGTAGTCTGAGTGGTTCTGTAGACTGATAACATACCATGACACGTAATCTCTACGCGATTCATTTCTGCAAAATTGAATAAGGAAAATGTATATTTTAATGTTTTGGAAATACTTATCCTAAATTATGATTCAACAACTTGGCAAATACTGTGTATTTAAAAACAATTTTATATATTATAAGCAATTAAAGATCTACACTTGAAAATATCTGGCTACATTTCCTCTGTTATTTGTACAATTTGGTACTATAATTCAGTTGACATTACCATATATGCTACCTGCAGTATGTTTCCATTCTAGTGCCTTGACTGCAGTTGTGTGTGCTGGTGCATCCCTTGACCAGTGGGAGGCATTATATATGAGTTGGGAAAGGTGGAGGTGAAGTGTTGATGAAAATATATTTAAATTCACAACTTTCGGAGGGGATTGTTAGTGAAGGGTTTGTCAAACGGAACATTTTTAGGTTTGTCTGCTGGGATCAGTCTCTATTGGGAGAGAAATGTTGTGCTCTGCTCAGAAGTAAATCTATCAGCCAATGCATGAAGTGATTGCTTCAGCCAGTC
This sequence comes from Esox niger, assembly GCA_016801105.1. NCBI lineage: Eukaryota > Metazoa > Chordata > Actinopteri > Esociformes > Esocidae > Esox > Esox niger. The sequence goes on from JACXGJ010008832.1 coordinate 12,869, forward strand.
ATACTTTGTCCCCATTTTAATAGATGGCTCTGCATTCCATTAGAAGGGAACTAGGCTCTTCTTGTGCATTGTGTTAATTTGCTGGTTAGCGTTGGAGGGCGGGTCTGAGGTTTTAATTTTATTGCCTAGTTGAACAGATGTGTATTTGCAGCTGTGGTGGGTGAACATACAGCTGACCCACGCATCACTAGTGTGTGTGTATGTGTGTGTTCCTGACTTAACTATGTATAAGGGAAAACAACATCCCCAAATTGGGGATGAATCGGAAGTACACATCTAACGGGGAGTTTTTTCCTGTCCACATTTGAAAACGTTTTTTTTGTCTTACATGTTTACAGCAATAGGTATAAATATGTTAGGATGAGAATTGGGGTTAAGGTTAGACATTTTATGTTGAATTTAGGGTTAGGCTTTAGGGGTAAGGTTAAGTTTAGGCATAAAAGTTTTTTTGTGAGGTTACGGTTAGGGTTATGGTAAGTTTAGAGTTAGGTTTAGGGATAGGGTTACAATAAGTTTAGGGTTAGCATTAGCTAAAATAGGCTTTTCTGTAGACTATCAACGTTGCTGTCCCCATTTAGATAGCGAAGTAAGCGTGTGTCTGTGCGTGTGCGTGTGTGTGGGGGTGCGCCCCCACACTCATGCGTGTTCTACTCTGTTTTAACAGACCTGGTTCAATATGTAGTCAATGCCTGGAGCAGTTTGGCAGTGGATGACACATAGCAGGTCTGAGCATGTAGCTATACTGGCGATCACTGGGATTTCAGCTGGTCTATAACCCCATATAAACAAGAGGAAAGAATACATTCCACCAGATTATGTTACATATGCACTGTAATCAATCAACCAAGATTAAGCAATGTTCTGAGTTCTATCACAGTGAATAAAATATAGAAAAGATTATTTCTCTGGAATTATAATGTCAAGAAGAAATATTTCCAGTCTCCAAGCCAACCTTCTTCCTAAAACGGTTATATAGGCATATTCTTTTTCTCTATTACCATATACACAACAGTAGTAAGTGACAACCAATGACATCCCTTTCCCACATCACTGTCCAACGACATTTGCTGCTGAAGCATAGACCATCTCTAGGTCAATAATGTACTCAGTTGTATCAGAATTGTTCACATGTATTCAGATACAAAAACTAAATGAAAGGGATAAGGAGAGAAAATGAGATAGAGACCGTGAGAAAGAGAAAGATTGAGAGAGCGCGAACGAACGAGAGAGAGAGACTTAAAGTTGCCGGTGCCCAGCGGGAGGTTGCGTTTGATTATTTAAATCATTTTGTCCATAACAGAGTCATCGGCCATGCAAAACGAACTCGTCTATTGGTTGCTAGCCCCCCCCCTTTCAAAGTAGGTCCTATGCTTTGCGCTCTCCCTTGTCAGTCCTCCGTGCCTCTTAGAGCTACGGCATAAGGTGGGTGGTAGTGGATCCTTTTCAACGTACCACACGTTCAAAATCTCTTCAAATAATATTCAAGGTAAGTTTTTTGTATATATTCGTTTACGTTAGCAATCTCTTGCAATTGTTTAAAAAGGTATTCAACTTTTATGGAACGTTTAACCATGGTTCGAATGCATTTTAACGCACTCGACGAGTGTCGTTGGAGGTACATGTCTGTTAGAGAAAGATAACGAAGTCAATGAGTTTGCAATGGCATGTCTGAACGGGTACATAATAAGTAACCTATATTCTATCTTGTATAACATGTTTGTAGCACTACAACATTGATTTGGAGGAATACTCTCTTCTGGGATATGGACGGTGGGGAACTTGATAACTTCGCAGTGTAGACTAATTAGAAATGTTTAGGGTCGTCAGTGTCCGGCAATAAAGTTACATTCAATAAACCATATTAGGCTACTATACATCATATTCCTACTCTGCAATCCAGAATACAATTAGAGTGTTACTCATTTTAAAACGGAATAGCTGTCTGTTTTCATCTTGACAATTTAGGACAGTACACCGTTTTCAAAAATCATACTGAAGAATATGTGTGGGGGTGTTTGAATCAAGGGGTGACCCATAAAAACGTATGTTCCCTCAAGCTCTTTGGCTGTACAGATTATGTTTTAGTTAATGTTTCCAGACCATTTGGTAAATGTTAACATATGACTCAAGAAAGCCGAGAAAAAAAATCCTCATGATCCAAAAAATCCTCACGATCCAAGACTTAAAGGAATCACACTAAATAGTTTTTAACATAAACATTATGATCAAAGCCTTTCAATCACCCTTGTTGTGGTGTCTTTTAGGCATTATAAACGGCAATTACACTCCTCATTCAATACCATACACTACACACAGTTTTGAAAATATTTTTTTCTGGCAAAACATGTTCAGCTATAGCCAGTCATATCAACATATAATTCACCTTATTGTGTGAGTTACAATAACATGATAGTGTCTGCTGGTGTCAAATTTCCACACGCACTGAACTTCTAATGTCATTATTACGATTGATTCACTCTTTAAACACAATTGAATAACTTAAAAGTATATGACACATTTCACATGGCCATTCAAAACACTGTAATTTTATATTACAAAGGCAACCTACCAAATTTTGAAACTGAGAAATGTTATAGTTTTTAGAGAAATACATGAATTTGATGCCAGCAACACGTTTCAAAAAAGGTTGGGACAGGGCATCAGATCTACTTTTAACAACTCTCGCTAAGAGTTGTTCCTTTCTTACTTGATATGGGATTGCAGCTGCTCAACAGATTGAGGTCTAATTTGCTGTATTTGTCATTACATAGTGCACCAAATGTTTTCAATAGGGGACAGGTCTGGACTGCAGCCAGGCCAGTTTGGCACCTGGACACTTACTACAGGGCAATGCTATTCTGATATGTACAGAATGTGGTTTGGCATTGTCCTGCTGAAATAATCAAGGCCTTCCCTGAAAAAGATGTCTTGTTACTGACCTGTTACCAATTGACTTAATTAGTTAGATATTTCACCAGGTTTCGTTTTTTAGCATTATAAAACATTTCCAGTCTTTGTCCAAGCTTTTTTTTAAACGTGTTCCTGGATTCAGATTCAAAATGAGCATGTATTTTCCAAGAAACAATAACATTTCTCTGTTTAAATGTTTTATATTTTGTCTTCATATTATTTTCTATTGAATATAGGGTTCAAATGATTTGCACGTCATTGCATTCTGTTTTTCTTTACATTTTACACAGCGTCCCAACTTTTCACACGACATACAACCCTTTTTCCACAACTTTTTTGTAAACTAGGCTTCAGAACAAATATCAAAAGACAAATTGTTGGCCTATTTGGGACTTACAATTTGTTTGATTTACAAATTATTTTATTTATTTATTAAACGAAATCTTGCTTCCAATGCACTCACTGTTATACCCTCTGTATTATTTAATTTCAGAATTTGAACCATCATTTGGGGCATTGAGTTCGACAAGCCTTCACGCAGAGCACAACACTTCCCCCTGTTGGCGATGAGGATCATAACACATATGTGAATACCAGAGATGTGATGGGAAAATGAAACAGTCCAAGACACCCATGACTCAACTGCATCAAATTGTCACATTTATTCATTGGATTACACTACAGTCGTACACTTTCAGCGGCTGTCTGAGCATAACTGGACTCTGACATTTGGTGTAATTGTTTTCAATAGCACAGACTCTCCTCATCAACTGACATTGATCAATATCTGAAGGATGTCAGGTGCATGTGCTTTGCAATAAAAACAGCTATAATTAGGAATCCGGAGGTAAACCAAACCGAGTAAACCACCTCCTACGCCAGCATGGAGGTGGCAGCTACCCATCCTGCTTATGCTGGGACCTTCCCTACCGCAACTATAGACTCTGAACCCACTACGCCTTCCTCTCCGACCCTGTTAAGCTTCTTCTGGGACTACCAGGACAACAATGTCATCGTGACCCACTACAACTTCACCGGGAAGCTTCAGGCGGACCGCTACCGCGAGGGGTTAAAACCAGAGGCCGTTGCCTTTCTGGTGATCTGCGTCCTCATTGTCCTGGAGAACGCAGTGGTTCTAATCGCCATCTGGACTAACAAGAAGTTCCACCTGCCCATGTACTACCTTCTGGGTAACCTGACTCTGTCCGACCTGCTGGCCGGCGTGACCTACGCGGCTAACATCATCATGTCGGGTCCCAACACGCTCCGACTGACGCCGATACTGTGGTTCTTGAGGGAGGGCGGGGTCTTTGTCACGCTCGCCGCCTCTGTCGTCAGCCTACTGGCCATAGCTATAGAACGGCACGTTACCATGGTGACAATGAGACCATACCACGGTGCAAAGAAGGGCCGGATGCTGGCGCTGATCGGGGGCAGCTGGGCTTTGGCGGGCCTCTTGGGGGTACTGCCCGTCTTGGGGTGGAACTGCATGGGTCACCTGGACTGGTGCTCCACGGTGCTGCCTCTCTATGCCAAGTCTTACATCCTGTGCTGCGTGTCTGTGTTCAGCGCCGTCCTCCTGGCCATCGTGGTCCTCTACGTCCGCGTCTTCCGCATTGTGCGCGCCAACACTCAGCGCCAGCGCTTCAGCGGAGCGAAGGGAAGCCTCCGGAAAGGCCTCGTCAGGAAGTCTCAGAAATACATGGCCCTCCTCAAGACGGTCACCATCGTTCTGGGCGTGTTCATCGCCTGCTGGTTGCCGCTCTTCTTCCTCCTTGGGCTGGATTCCTTCTGCCCAGCCCGGCGCTGCCACCTTCTCCTCAAGGCAGACTACTTCCTGGGTGTTGCCATGGTGAACTCGCTCTTAAACCCCATAATCTACACACTGACCAGCAAGGACATGAGGAGGGCCATTTTGAGGCTCCTCTGCAGACCTTGTCTCATGACGAAGGACGGTCAGGTGAAAAGAATGGGGATGCCTTTCCTGGAGTGCAGCTTCAGTAAAACAGAGATGCCCTCGCAGAAGCTGGAAGGCCAGGAGACCACTATATCTTCTGGGAATATCATTACCACCCCGTCCCCAATCAAAGCCCTCTACCCCAAGCTGTTTAAGGTCTGAAGAGCGTCCACTGGACAGCTCTGTGATGGAGAAATTATTCCCTTTAGAAGATGGACAATAGAAGTACTTCAAATGGCCTCCTGAAAAGTGTTGAGTAGGGACAGAAACCCGTAGAATCTGGGCCCGTCCCTTTGAGTAATTTTATTTCTATGGAGTCAACTTCTAATCGAATTGACGGACGGCACTAATGATCAACAAGGCCATTGAAAAACTGCACCACTTCCTGTTTGGCTACTCTACAACCATCGCTTTCTGCAAATGTGCATACATTAGCTGACAGTCCGTAGTTTGCTTCTGGACAACAAATCTCTGGAAGAAAACCCTCAAGAAGACCCCTGCGTGATCTATGGTTTATGATTGCATCAGATGCAGCAACAGCTGGTGATGAGAGCATTGCATGTAGACATAGAAATAGCATCACGTCAAAAGAACAGGTGTTGTAACAGTGATGACAAAACTTAAAACGTGTGGAAGGGACCAACTGTATGTGGAATGATGCAACTGTATTTTGCAGGTTAATGCACATTAACCACTTCCTCACTGATGCTGCACTAAACCGTCTCTCACGTTTAGAGAATATCAAAAGCCAAGGATCGAGATTCACAGTTATTATTTGCTAAATGTCTAATCCGTTGGCCTCCCAACGTTGCCTACAAAGATTACCTTCAAGTGGGCATGGATGTGGAGATAATTATAATGTGCCTGTTTTTTTGTTCCAGGCCTTTGCTGGCTCAAAGGTCATTGTTGTACCAGGTGTGGGGGACAGGCTGGGTGCCAACCTAATTCCAGTAGGAAACACTGTGTCATTCAGAGCACATCCGGCAGACACCGGCTGTGGCAGCCACTCACAACTGCACAGTATGCCCACGCAGGTATACCAATATAGGTGGGTATGTACGCCTGACCCAGATACTCCACTGTCATTTGAGGAAGAGATACCTATTGTGGTAGTGTGTCACGCTTTTAGAGCGGAAAGTGAAAAGCACCATTTGTAAGTCAACCCCCCCCCCATGTGATCTAGCATTTCAAAAATAAAATGTGTTCTGTACAGTTGATTGGATGGTGCTTTAGTACTTTTGTACTGTAAATATATTGTATTGAGCAATGTTTTGTATTTTTTCTCAGTGGATTTGACATTCATTCATTTGTACTTTGTACTGTCAAATATATGCTTTTGTACTAAAGATTGTTTCTACCCTTATTAAAACAATACCTGTTTTCTGGTAAATCTGATTATACCGTTTCTGTGTTCCCTCTCACATTTTAGTTTGTGTGATTGTATGTGTGTTTGTGTGTGTGTGTGTGTGTGTGTGTGTGTGTTTTAGGTCTAACGATACTCTTGGGGACCAAATGTCCCGATGGGTATAGCAAAACCAGAAGAAATTGGACTCATGGGGACCATTTGCCGGTCCCCATGAGGCAAAAGTCAATTTCTGGCTCAGGGTTTAGGGTCAAACTTACAATACATTTTAGAGTTAGAATTGGGGTTTCTTTAAGGTCCAGGCATTTTTGGTAAAGTTTAGGGGAAAGTTTAGGCATAGGTTAGGGTTAGGGTTAGATTAGGGTTAGGTTAGGGTTAGGGTAAGGGTTAAGGTTAGGGTTAGGTTTAGGGTTAAGATTGGGGCAAGGGAGCATGCAATTTCTATTTTCTGGTCCCCGTGTGGTTAGCTGGACAAACGTGTGTGTGTGTGTGTGTACAGGCATTCATTGGAAGCCTAACATAGAGGGTGGCCAATACAGCAGTTCTTAGAAAAATGCATCAGGAAACAGTTTCAGACCCCATCTCCAACATCTGTTAGTACCATTGACCTAGATACTGTACATATTCTGACAAGGTTCACATGTTTCTGTCATCCTGTCTGACTGCAAAAACACAAAGATCCTTTTCTTCACAGACAGATCATGGACCCATCGACATCCTCACTCTGTTAACCTGCTACACCAGAGTATTAATCATACAGCACCAAATGGAAGAGTGAATCAGGAATAGATCATGAGAAACACTCACTTTTACTCGTTTGCAAAAAAGGGTTTCACCAAAACGTGCCCTAATGAATACATAAATGGAGTGATCTGAAATTAACTAATATACACAGTAGAAATACAGGGATTGTTTCAAAACAGCAATCTGTAATACATTCCCCATATACATCAAACGTACACAAGTCCTATTTTTAGCTGTGTGTAATTGTAAACTGTATAACAGGATACAGTTTAAATCAAGTACCACAACTATCTTTTACACAGAATTAATAATGTCCTCAGTGTATAACATTTCATAAACAATTAAATGTTTTACTGTAAATTTAAATACATCCTAAAAATCTGACTAAGTTAAAACATTGTCACAAAATAGGACTGTTTTCATAGAGTTCACCTGGGGATTAGCTGTTTTATAGCAATAGCTTTGAGGTTATCAAACAGTTTACAGATGCAGTGAATAGCACACATATACATTTGTAATCTTTATTTGAATCCCCAAATCCCTTTACACTTAAATTATAAACAACTGTCAGGTCAAAAACAGACAGTTGAAAGATTAATGAGTTTACTGGATAAGCAGCGTTGTGTTAGGCATACAATAACATATATACCTGCTAGTCTTCCTTTAAAACTTTGAAAAGAGAAATCCCTTTCAATACTAATACCTGGCAGTTTTCCAGTGTACACAAAGCTTGCCAGAGATTAGATGTACGATTGTCTCTTCTTTCGCTCTCTCGTTTTCTCTTTGTCTCGTTTCACCATATACGGCACTGTCTTTACGACCAAGCATGTTCTGGGAGAGGTCAAAGGCCAGTTAAACATAACAGTGACTTCCTTTCCTGGACTAAGTTGTTCAACTGTTGCTCTTACAAGAGGTCTAGGCATTCACCTCAGACACTCTGCAATGCAGGATCAATAGATCAAATACCACTTCAGCTGTTCTCACAGTGCTGCACAGACAAAGAGATCAGCGTGTTCTTGCAGAGGTACAGGGACAACTGGACAGCCCAAGAAGGCCTTGTTTGTCACCCATCACCCTGGTGTGACTTGGCAGTGGTGCACAAAAATGGCAATGCTATCACAAATGTTTTTTTTTGCCATTTAAGATTAGCTCTGAATTATGAACACTTTTGTATGCAATTAAGTCATCATTAATAACAAAAGTATAATACTGTCTCCTCTACATAGTCACAAGTCAAGACATTTTAAAAAGGGTGTCAGAGAATTTGAGAGGTATGATAGCAGCAATTTGATGAAACCTTGCTCACAGTGCCATCTAGTGGAAAATGTTTGCTTGAATTACGTATTTTCTCTACCGACTGAACACTGCCCATTGAGAGCTAAAATCCGTCCATACCTGGAAGAAGCAGTATTTGACATGTCCAGTCGTAAAGAAATGATCGCTCATGAATAAAAAAATTGCCTAAGGGGCAGATTCTTGAGAATATGAAATGAGCATGAGGTGAGGCATAGGCTCATTGGGGGAGGGTTGTGGTAAATGCATATTTTCGTTTTAGTTTAAATGATCCGCTGTTCATTTCAGAATGACGTCATTCGTTCAAAGGAATATACATTTACAGAAATATACATTGTCATACACTGACATGGCTCCATTAATTCGTTCATCTGACTTGTCATGAATCATCACGTTTCTCTGCGCTTACTCGGTGTGAACTTGTATCACTCAGCTATTAAAAAAGTGCATAGCCATCACTTAATTTAGTGCTTACGCTTTGTTCCATATTTCCATACAGTGTAAATATATACAATTGTATAACACCTTTAGTTTTTAGATTTGGCTTTAAAATACATATTGTAACAAAATCAGACTAATTATTTCCCGGTTTGATTGACAGAAGTGCGTTTGGAGTGTTAACAATAAAAATGGGCCATGTTCAGCAGGTTTTTATGTTCTGGAATATTCAGTTAGAAATAGATTGGATAGAACTAACATGCCTCTGCGAAATGCAAAATTATGAATTCCGTTAGCTCTATTCGGGGAATGTCTATCTTTAATGTTCGAAAACGTTTTGCAACTGAACGTCACCCTTGTCTCACTTCCTCTATACTCAGAACTGCTTTTCTGTAAAAGTCCCTTCCCTCCGCTCGCAGTTCACCGCTCATACTTGACTATGGAGGCAAACAGTGTCGTCTTGAGGCCCGCTCTTATTTTGGCATCGGTGATGAGCTTTGTACAATGCTTAGTCATGGTGAGTTACAGCTTTCCCTCGTTCATATGTGGCGCACAGACACGAAACTACAGCGATGGAACAACTCAGCGACGTGAGTGTATTTTACTGTTTACCACAGCGATCCTGATTGAAGTGCCAAATTGTTTGATGTATTCGCACGTCGTTTGCACAATAGTGTTTTATGTTAATGTTTTCGATGCCGTTTTATCAAGAATCAAATGGATATGCCAGTTAGTAGCCTATGATCCGCTGATTGTGACTGCCACTTTTTTTCTTCAATAGCCTATGTTGTTTTGTTGCCGTTTTGTCGATTAAGTGTTTAATCAAGGTCTTAAAAAAGCATGTGTTAGCCCCAATTCTGAAAGAGTTGTCTAGTTAGCTAGCTAGCTAATAACGTCATTGCATGCCAACACTTCAGTATGTGTGCTTCGGCTACATGTGTGATTATGTCACTAAGCTAAGGTAGCATTAAATTGTGAGGGGAATCAAACCCTTTGTCTGGAACCAGTAGTCTAATCGTCATGCATTGCGCGGCACAGGCAACACTTTTTCTTTCTTCTACGTGCCGGTATCTCGGTCTACATAAGGACTCGCTTGACTTCTGGGTCATGTTTTGGTACATGCAGTTCCATAATAATTTTCTTGCTCCCCCAACTCCCTCAATAAGTCTGCGCTGGTTACACAGTCCGTGATAAAATTAGTCACTGGCTGGTGCGGGCGCGTTGGCAATCTATGAATTTTGTTTGACGTAACCCTATGCTAAGCTTTTGTTTTTATCCACCGCGACTAGTGTTTCTAAAAGGTTTGGATACGGGTGATTGTACAGGTTGGCCTTAGTGTTAACAACTATCGTGGTATGCAATGTTTGTTTCGGTTATTGATTTTAAAATGCGAAAAATATAAAATGCAACTAAGTTAATGCCTGAAACCACTATGGTGACTACAGATGTTCATCCTATTGCAATCCAGTAGTCTTTTAAACCGCCCTGCACCTATCTCTGATGTCACACATCAAATCGAAAACGTTTCTTTTATCCCTGGAGTCACATTTGGCTCAGAGAAAGTATTTATTTTAGGCCGTGGATCATAGGCCTTCTAGGGAATAAGTTCTTCTAGGATAAACATGAGCATCGTCTCGGTGAGCGGTGAGCAAATGGTGACTCCTAAACTGTGAATTTGAACTGGGAGGGATTAGCCTTCCATGGGATTGCCTGCTTCTCACACATCGACCAGCCTTGAACAGCACGCATACTTTAGACAGCCAGTGTGTGGCCTCCATCCCCTAGTCTGAACTCTGGGTAGTATTGTAACCAATCTTTAGTTAAACCATAGTATAGCAGTAGGACTGTAACAATGTTATCAGACCGTGTCTCAAAGAGGGTTCTTGTTTATTGAAGCTAATTGTCTAACCGTATAAAATTAGACTGCTCTTGGTTTCACTTCTGCGAGTTCTGAAAGCACAGAAATCCTCACAGTAGTGTAGGCAGTTGAGGATCTTACAGTCTTCTGTATTTAGAAAATCCTCAACTATAGGTAGTGGGAGACAGACAGACAGACAGACATGAAGGAAACGGTTACAAGTTATGCATTGTCTAGGAAAGAGACTTTGGCTGCGCAGGCTTCAACAGGTAGGCCAAACAACTTGTCCTCCCAGCTGCTCGGTTCAGTCCAACCAAGCATTTTCTTATCTCTAGCATGGCCTGGTAATTGCTGTGTGCAAAATGTAACACTGCATTTAAACAGGCCAGTCTGAGCAGCTGCATATGACAGTAACAACTGTCGCCGAGTAATGTGGGCCTGGGTTCTGAGTTCTGGATTTATAAAAATGTTCTTTCTATTGGCTTCAACCTTGTGTAACTTAGCACACAAGGAGCTTTAAACCGGTGTGCGTGTTACTTTTCACTGTAGGTATGGCTACTCTCGAATCCCTCCAGTTGGTCACTAGATTGGCCATGGAGAAGGGAAAAAAACATCAGTCCAGCTGACTAATTAAATTGTGTCCTAGAGTCACTCGCGCTCAGTCAGCGAGGTTTATCTCAAAACGTCTCGGCACGTGTGCTCAGCCTATCGCTTGCGGCCTTCACGACCGACCCTGGTTCAAAACGTAACCCCTAAAATCTTTCCCTGTACTCTGGGTGTTTCCTCCTGCTTGATTTAAAGACGCGTGGGTATGATTTTCGGCTTCTCTATTTGTTTCATTGTGACACGAAAGCTTAGATTAGCGCAAGATGCGTTCTCTGAAACGATCCCGAAAGGTATTTGAACCCGGGTCTGCCGGACTGTGTTTCCGTGTGCTATGGATGTAAGCACTCAGTCTCCCAAACCTGTGATGTCCCAGACCATGTTGACATGAGTTTAGTCACAGTGACTCAGAGAAATATGGACCTCTCTCAGCAGATTCATGAATGTGACCAAACCATACTACCCTATTGATGTTGGAGCTATGCCGTGTCTGTCTGTTTGTTCTTGAACCTTGTTTTGTTCTGACAACGTGATTGGAGTTGGAGTGCTTTCAGAATGTCTTTGAGCTGAGTCACTCACTTGTTGATTAAATTGCTGACACTCAGAAAAAAGTTCTTGGTCTAGATTAGCTTCACTCAGTCTACATTGTTCAGATGGTGAAACAACAGTGAAATGAAGCCCAGAGTCAGGGTAGGTTGAGTTTGGATAGTAGGGAAAAGTTAAAGCACTCAACATGTAAGAACATCTGAACGAAGATGCCAACAACCATGACCCATTTTAAGAAAAAACTGTGAAATAGTGTTAACCCTAACATGGTCCTCTCTCTCTCTTGTCTTCTAGTTGCCAGTGGTGCCCAGACTTTCCCAGTAAACGCAACAGAGTGAACTGACATTCCAGAGCAGAGTAACTACCAAGAAAGCTTCTAGAGCAAAGTGACTGATCAATCATACAAAACTGAGCTCCCCCTCCCCATTCCTGAACCTCGAGGGCTGCTAGCAACACTGACGACACTTTTGGCACCTGCTCCTCTTTTCACTCTGTTTCTCTCGCCAACTCATATGGGAAGAGTAGCCAGCTCCCTGAGCTACGTTTGATTACAGTTATGATCGCCATTAAGATGCAGCAGGATATCAGATTCTGTTCTCTTGGTCTCTGAACGTAAAATCAATAAGGACGTTTTTACTTGCCATTCTGTTTTTTTCCCCCTGGCCATTTCTGTTAGAATTTTTTTTTTTGGGGGGGGTTGCTGTATCCTCGGAAAAAACATTAAACCAATAAAAAGGACTTTTGGACTGAAGAAAATATTTTGTAGTGCTAGACACAACCCTCCGTCAGCCTGTCTGGACTGTTGCTGATTCTTTTATTCGGAACGTTGTTGAAATCTCTCTGAGACAAACTCCTACTGCTGCCAGAAATAACAAGAAAACGTGTCCTGTCAAACCTGCTCCATACATCCTGCCATAAATACCATAAAGCATCCTCCCTCGAATGGTCCCCGCGAAGGAAAGACAAACGAAAGAGAGGTTACCCTAGGGCAGGCAGGAGATCATCCAGAACACTAGTCTTAATGACGCAATAAATCCCAGTGGATTACAGTTGTCCTGGTTGTCGCCTTCATAACCATGACTGGCAGTTGTTGCGCACCAGCACCTGAACGTTATGGCTCGGCTAGTGAAGTAAGCAGGAGTACCCAGGGTCGTACGTTCATGTGGGCCGGCGTGGAGGTGTGAGGACTACGGAGCCATTTTATGGACCTTTTTAAAGAGGGCGCGTTTTATAACCTCTGAACGTCAGTCACAGACACACTCAACCCCCCCACCACCATCCCTCGGAAAGGGTCCTAACGTCCGGGGTTCCTCCGTTTCAGCCCAGCTGCTGTTTTCTTTTTGTCCCCCCCCCCCCCCCCCCCTGTTTT
>JACXGJ010008833.1:0-25948 GCA_016801105.1 Esox niger
TGCAAAGAAATCAAGGGGCACTGTGTATTTGCAAGTGTTGCTGGCTTTTTACTACATCCATTTCAGTGGCCACAATGGAATTCTGTGGATATGAAATACATATTGCCCAATAGAAAAAAAATAAAACGTTTTTATCAATAATATGTGATATTCCATCATCAGTACTGTTGGAAGAGAATACAAGCTTGAAACTTGAAATGCATAAACAGAACAATCTGTCATGAAGTTATGTCTCTGTACTCATCCTCATGTTGTGATGATTGTTACCATGCATCCATGTAATTAAACTTGAAATAATCAACTGTTATATGAACGACTAAGATGTTTTTACTTTAATAAATCGTGAACATTTTCCATCTTCTACAGTTGCATCATATTTCTTAATAGAATTTAAAGTGGCAATGAAAAGTATTAATCCTATTTTCCAAATGTAATTGTGTGAAATGAAAATAACATTTATTTTTATTTGTTTTTGCCACTAATCAACACAAATTGCAAACACATTTGTGTTTTTTTATTTGGGGTTAATTTACAAAAATGTATGCATTATATTTCTCTATTCTACAATAAAATATTTAACAAACGGTTTTTGGGGGATATTACTTTTGAGAGTGACTGTATGAGATTTCTGAACTTCCTGTCCTTTGCACAGAGCTTTTGGAAAGATGTGACCAGATGAAGGGTAGCTTAATGATGAGCTTCCATGTAGTTGTTTAAGGCTTGGTTAAACACAGCCAAGAAGAAGTCTGCATCATCCTTGGTGATACACATAGGAGGCTTTATCCGGAATGTCTGTAGGTGACGAGAAAGAAAGAATATAAGCGGGAGAGAGGGAAATCCCAGAATAGAATTGAATAGTAAAACAATTTTGTTATTACTTAATTTGTGATAAGACTACAACACGTAACATCAACAGTTAATCTAGCTTATTGCCCTGATCTGGAAGATGCCAGACGACTATGGCTACAGACATGTTCCAACCAGTATTAATTGACCAGCTGATCATCTGAACATGAAAATACTAAAGAACTATTGGCCTAAATTTGGTAATGATTCACACAACATAGCCAAAAGGGCACACTTGAATACACCTCAGATCCTGACTTCTCTCTATGATTCATCCTAGCTATCAACCCTATCAGCAAATATTTCTTATCTGCTAGCTGACAACTGATGAGAAAAATGGCTTTAAATGAGTAAAATCTGAGAAATTGATTGATATTGGAATGCAAATGGACAAAAAATAGCATACCAAAAGCTAAATGTTTGACTCTGCATATTATAATATTTGGTCCTAAATGCAGGGCTCTTGTATTTGCTTTACTACATTTTACTACATTACATGTAACTAATGAAAATCCTGAGGAACAGACAGAAAGTGGACTGGACCGTACCTGTCCATACACTCCACCTTTCCCAATCAGTACACCCATGTCTTTAGTCTTTTCGAAGATCTCGCTCATGGCTGCAGATGGGAGCGGTTCACGGCTCGCCTAAGAGGGAAACAGACAGAGAAAGGATATTTTGGAAGGTTCAGTCTAGTTGCTTGACAGACTGAATCAAATGCCAATACTCTTTAGAGATTCTGAAATTTCAAGCAATGTTTAGACTCTAAATTTGGAAACTTTCCACTGTGCCCCTAGAGTTCCTCAACCTATGAGTTATATTTGCATATTATTTTCATGCAAGCTGAAATTGGATCAATGTAGAAACAAGCTTCTGAAGAATCTTTGGAACAGAAGTGTGGCCTAGTAGGGGCTTGCCTTAAGATACAATTCTTTTGAGCACTTAAGATAAATGGCATTCCTGTTGACATTTTATTGTTTTGTTGTAGGTTATGTGGGACCTGAGCATTAACAACTACAATATGAATGTATGTTTCATTAGAAGGGAATGTGCCTAGATATTGAGATAAACAGGGAAACCCTTCGTTTAGTTTCTCCTTGTAGGATGCACTCTGGTAATCACAGGAATGTTTACAAAGACCATTTGGTGTGGGGGTTACTGTCTTGGCTTTGCTAGGTAAACACGCCCCTCAAGGTATTTAAACCACTCCTTTGTTGCCTTGGTGGTATGTTTTGGGTGATTGTCATGCTGGAATACCCATCCACGAACCATTTTCAATGCCCTGGCTGAGGGAAGGAGGTTCTCACCCAAGATTTGTCAGTACATGGCCCCATTCATCGTTGATGCGGAAAACACTCCCAAAGCAAAATATTTTGACCTCCATGGTTTGATGATGGTGTTCTTGGGGTCAAAGGCAGCATTGCTCCTCCTCCAAACACGGCGAATTGAGTTAATGCCAAAGTGCTCGGTTTTGGTCTCTTCGGACCACAACATTTTCACCCAGTTCTCCTCTGAATCATTCAGATGTTCTTTGGCAAACTTCAGACAGGCCTGTACATGTGCTTTCTTGAGCAGAGGGACCTTGCGGGCGCTGCAGGATTTCAGTCCTTCATGGCGTAGTGTGTAACCCATTGTTTTCTTGGTGACTATTGTCCCAGCTGCCTTGAGATCATTGACAAGATCCTCTCGTGTAGTTCTGGCCTGATTACTCACCATTCTCATAATCATTGCAACACCATGAGGTGAGATCTTGCACGGAGCCCCAAACGGAGGGAAATTGACAGTTCTTTTATTTGTGAAAAGATCACACCAACTGTTGTCACCTTCTCACCAAGCTGCTTGGCGATGGTCCTGTAGCTCATTCCAGCCTTGTGTAGGTCTACACTCTTGTCCCTGAAATCCTTGGACAGCTCTTTGGTCTTGGCAGTGGTGGAGAGTTTGGAATCTGATTGATTGATTGCTTCACTAGACAGGTGTCTTTTATACAGGTAACAACATGAGATTAGGAGCACTCCCTTTAAAAGCGTGCTTCTAATCTCAGCTCGTAACCTGTATTAAAGACACATGGGAGCCAGAAATCTTTCTGATTGAGAGGGGATCAAATACTAATTTCCCTCATTAAAATGCAAATCAATGTATAATATTTCTGACATGCGTTTTTCTAAATTTTTTGATGTTATTCTCTCTCACATTGTTCAAATAAACTGAATATTAAACATATAGATGGATTATTTCTTTGTCAGTGGGCAAACATACAAAATAAGCAGGGGATCAAATACTTTTTTCTAGCATTTCATTCTCTCTCTAATAATGTAAACAAGCTCAAATCAGTCTATGAGGATAAAGCATATCATATTTATTGAAATAAGATTAGGTAATTTATAAATTAAAGGTTTTCAATACATGCTGCCATCCAGACCACATGTTTTCAAGGAAGGCCTAGCTTATTTCAGAAAGACAATGCCAAATCAAATTCTGCACATATTACAACAGCATGGCTCCCCGTTAAATGAGTCTGGGTGCTAAACTGGCCTGCCTGCAGTCCAGACCTGTCACCCATTAAAAACATTTGGTGCATTATGAAACAAAAAATATGACAAAGGAGACCCCAAACTGTTGTACAATATATCCAGTAAGAATGGGTAAACATTTCACTTTCAAATATACAGCAGTTGGTCTGCTCAGTTCCCAAACAGAGTGTTGTTAAAAGATGAGGTGATGCAACATAGTGTTAAACATGTCCCAACTTTTTTAAACCTATTTGCTGGCATCAAATTCTAAATGGGCAAATAGTTTTCCAAAAACAATAATATTTCTCAGTTTCAATACTTGGTATGTTGTCTTTGTACTATTTTCAATAAAAAATTGGGATAGATGATTTGTACATCATTGAATCATGTTTTTATTAGCATTTTAACATTTTTGGAAAAGGGTGTATATGTTATTTTCTTTACCATTTGTCCAAGTGATGTCTTCCCTCACACAGTGCTTCAAATTGTGTTTTCTAAACAAGAAACCAGATAAGCCAGCCCGCAATAGAAAGTGTTGCCCTCCCGAGATTCAAACCCAGGTCACCTGCATGGAAAGCTGTGTTGTTAACCACTACACCATAGAGCCGCACATTTCCCAGGTGTCAGTATAGCCTCTTGTTTCTACCCTGAACACATAATTTTTTTGCCACTGGCTGCTTTATTAGCAATTCTTTTTTTATCAGCCATTTATGAATGATACTGATATAGAAACTAATGTTTCATACTAAGTTTATCTCCACCTCAAAACCCTTGTGGACAAGAGTCTATGAACTCTACAGCCTTTGCCAATGGCCGTTTTAAAAGCTTATTAATAGGCTTTTCCAATATCTACAAACTTATTGGAATAGTCAAGAATTAAGCAATTGCTAGCCCGTCTGCCACAGCTATTTCATTTCATGGCATAAGAGAGTGTTTTTTTTCTCTCATAGCATAAAAACATTCTTTCATTCGTTGATGATATTGATACAATAACTATCAATAAAGGTGACGATTACTAACCTTTTCACCAAGTGAAAAGACAAGATAATCGTGGAATGTACCAGAAATAGTCAATCCCGGATAACCATAGTTTAACTGCGTCCCACAAATAAAACTAATAAATGTCGTTACTCTGAATAGATTCAAACTTAGGTCTTCCACATCACGGCATTACATGTTTCAGTAGTCACTATACACCATTGAGCATTGTGTTCAACTGAATAATGTTTCATGTCAAATTTACCTCCATCATAGCATCTATGAACTTTATTGTTGTTGCCACTGGCTATTTTTACAGCTTATTAGCCAGTGATTGGCTTACTAGTATCTACTATCATTTTAGGAATAGTTATAAGAATTGAGCAATTGTTAGCGAGACTGAAGATGGCAGAAAAAGTCACAATATAACCAGTTTAAGTTAAGGCTTCCAATAACGTAACTACTGTATGTTGTAGCCAGCAAATGTGTTTGTCTATCCTGACCCAAAACGCATGCACGGTTGCGTACTTAAAAAATCCACCAGAAACAGTGGCAATATAACCATAAACTGTCCCCGTGTCTGCGTGGGTTCTCTCTGGGTGCTCCGGCTTCCTCCCACCGTTCAAAGGACATGTGGACTATGTTAATTGGTGACCCTACATTGTCCTTAGGTGTGGATGTGAGTGTGACTGGTTGTCTGTATATGTGTGGCCCTGCGATGGACTGGCGGCCTGTCCTGGGTGTACCCTGCCTTTTGTCCGATGTCAGCTGGGATTGGCTCCAGCCCCCCGCAACCCTGTACGCAGGATAAGCGTTTGACGATGAATGACGATGAATAATAAAAGGTAGTAGAAAACAAATGTTTTTAGCCTAGATTTAAAACTTAGGAGCATGACTAAACACTGTCTCACAAACCTTTGTCCTTACTCTGGGAATTGCAAGCAGACCAGACCCGATGACCTGAAGGGTCTTGAAGCTTCATACCACTTTACCATACCAACTATTTGTATGGTTTTATGTTGTTTTCTATAGTCATTTTTCTCATAGACTAGGCTTACTTACCTTATCTTTGACCATCTCCACTCCAATCTGTAGTCCCTTGCCACGGACATCCCCAACAATCTCATACTTGTCCCTTAGCTTGGACAGCTCCATCAACAGATAGGTCCCCATGTCATGGCTGATCTGTTGTGTGCCATCCTCTTTCATTGTCTGATTAGTAATGTGCAACACAAAACACAACTCAGTGTGATTTTTGATAGGCATAGGATACATGCATGTTTGACAAGTTATTAGAACAAGGTTATTGCACACAGTTACATTCAAAGTACCATAACATACTCTTGAATATAGAAAATGAGCTCAAACTGCTGATTAGCTAAAAGTAATTACAGAATGAAAAGGAAATATAAAATACATTAATCACAGTTATTGGTTTAACATGTTTTTATGCTTATCACAATTAGTAGTTTGTAAATTTTTTCCTGCTTACATCCAGAACAGATGAGGCGATAGCACAAGCCACGGGATTACCACCAAACGTGTTGAAATGAACTCCCTTTCCAAATGAAGCAGCAATCTCTAAAACCCAAATTACAATAAAATAAAACAGTTACAGAATTACAATTCACAGGAAAGGGTGTGTATGAGGATGTCTACCACCAATCATCAAGGGGATGTGTTTCAAATATGTTGTGGTGACAAATTAACAGATGCATTTTAAATGCTGTTTATCTTAATGCATTTGTGTCTCAGAATGAGGGCTGCAGGATTTGGATAAAATATTGAATTGCGATATCTTTGAAAAATATTGCAATTACGGTTATCATTTGTGATTTTCAAACATGGGTGTGAACAGTGTAGATAATCTCACTTAAAAATAGAAATCATAGCCTACATAAAGTGCGATTAAACTGATAAAAAATCTACACTTATAACCAATTTGAAGGTGCAGCATGTATCGAACTATTCATTTAGTGTAACTGCGCATTTAATGCAATGGCGTTTGCAGCGTTTGTTCCGTTTGTGCCATTGCTATAGCGTGTTAGGCAACATTTCTCAACCCTTGAGGTATATATTCTCCCCATATTAAGTTTGTTTGAAGTCACCGACATGGAACCCAAACATTTTAATAACCATGTTATTGTGTATGTGGGATAATATAGCGTGGCTCCAATCGAAAACTTGAAGCAGACGTCTTTGCTAGCAGTTACAATGTTTACTCAATTTAGTCCAAATTTAGTCCAGGTATTTAAGTAATCTAGAAAAATTACTACAGCATTTACGTACGATGCATGACTGTTGCTTCATGTGAAGCGGGTATCATTCACCTTTTTAAGAGCAGAAAATCTAAATTTGTGATTTGGATATGTAAGACCGATCATTTTGGCAGTGTCAGCTTCCTGTTCCGGTGATGTCCAAGAACAAAAGTTATGTAACCAGAAAGTCAGGGGAGAGCCTTTATTTCAGCATGAGACTTCCGATGTTAACAGTACATAGTTCCCACTCTCTCTCCCAAGAATACAGGAAGTTCCACAGTACCTATACCAAAAACAAGGGAGGCGGCCAAGGGTCAAACCCAACCAAATACCCTCCAATAAGAAAGGCCTAAATGACCCTTGTATGGGATGGTCCAGCATATGGTCAATGGTCCTATCCCTCAAGCCTGTGACAGTCACATGGGCAACTCCTTGCAGGAGGCATGGACAAGACGTGTGTTCTATCTATTCACCTCTGCTCAAAGTTAGTACATCTGTGCTGTGTTAAGTTTCTCAAGCCTACTTTCTCTCAGTAGGTAGGAAATTAGCCTTGACAAAATGACCCCCCCAACTTAATTAAAATTGTCACTAGAGTCAAACACTGTGGTAGTCAGTTGGTCAAAATGATTATGACGTGTGCGAGACTTTGCTGTCCCAATATGAGGGGCGGGGGTACATTTCGACAAGCAGGAGAATGGCCTTGCCGAAATTAACCTCCCCCCACTAAACTTGCTTCATGTTGTGACTACAGTCAAATACTCTTTGTGGCACAACTGGGGTTGTGGAGACAGTCACGGCATCTCTGGTGAAGGTCGCTGCCCTGCAGGGGGAGATTGTGGACCTTCTGGATAAGGAGGCTGTGTCCTTTGTCTCGTTGAAGTAAAGGGAGAAGGGGCAGTATTCCCCTCACTTCCTGGTGCCCAAGAAAATGGGAGGCATGAGGCCGATTCTCGACCTGTTCGTTTTGGAAAGACTTGAGTTGAAGAGGTAATTTTGCATGCTCACAATGAAATGTCTCTTGGAATGCGTGCACACTGGGAATTTTTGCATTGGAATTGATCTGAAGGATGCTTACTTCCATGTCCCAATCCTATCTCGCCACAGGAAGTTCCTGCAACTTGCCTTTATGGGCCAGGCATACGAGTACACAATGGTTCTGTTCAGGTACATGTTGACCTTCGTGCACTTTCACTAAGTGCGTGGAGGCGGCGTTGGGACCGCTGAGGTGTCAAGGGTCAGAGTTCTGGCCTAATAGGATAAACTTTTGGTGCTGGCGCATTCTGTGGAACAGGCCCGGGATGACACATTCAGGTTGGTAACTCAGCTCACTAACTTGGGTTTCGCAGTGACTTGGAAGAAGAGCGCTCCTCAGCCCAGTCAACTGGTGGTGTTCCTGGGGCTCCATTTTTCCACAGTGTCTATGAGGGCGCAGGTGACTGACACACAGAGAGACACCGTTGCATATGGTGTTGGTGTTCTCGTTCATGTAGCTGCTGGGCTTGATGTCATCAGCGCACGTGGTGGTCCCGCTGGGTCTGCTATGCATGCAGGGCCTACTGTGCTAGTTTGCACATCTCCGGTTGGATCCTGTGCGTCACCGGCGGGGGTTATTATTAGCGAGACCTGCACACTCTGCTACGTGGGGTTCCCACTGGCAGAATGTCGGTGCAGGTTCCGATATTTACGGACGCGTCCCTGAATGGCTGGGGCGGGACGTGCCAGTCGTATTCAATCAGAGGTGTGTGGTCTCTGTTGGAGCACCTCATCAACTGGCTGGAGTTGGACACAATCAGACGTGTGCTGCTACACTTCACACCAACACTGCAAGGTTGGGACATGCTGGTGTGGTCAGACAATCGCATAGCGGTTGAGTATGTAAACAGGCAGGGCAGAGTCAGGGCTCTGCCCCTCCACCTGTTGGCGGTGCAGATCTGGGAATTGGCACAGGTGCACCTCAGGTCTCTGAGGGCTCTGCACATTCATGGAGAGCTCAATGTGGGTGCGGACTTGTTGTCTCAGGGAGGTCCCTGCTGGTGCGAGGACTTGGGGGTTGACCCCTTTGTTGTGATGTAGACAGTTTCCTGTCGCTCCTGCAATGTCTGTTTGATCAGCAAAGATCCCCTGGCATGCTCAAGGTGTACGCATTTGTAATCTCAGCATGTCATGAAGGGATCAATTGAGTATCTGTGTTTAGTCATCCATTGGTGAAATGTTTTTTGGCCAGGTGCTGCCGTCTCTGGACGGTAGCTCGGCGGACTTTACCACAGTGGGATTTGTCTTTGGTTCTGGAGGCGCTGTGCGGTGCGTCATTTGAGCCTATTGATCAGATAACATTGGGGATGTTATCTCTCAAGATGGCGCTCTTGTTGGCCTTGACATCTGCTAAGCGGGTCAGTGACCTGTGGATGCTGTCAACGCAGCCTGTCTGTCTCGTCATCAACAGCGATGGCAGCAAGGCTGTGTTGCTCCCTAACCCAATTTGGCTGTACAAGCTGGTTGGTCGGATGCTCAAATGGTATATGTTTGAGCGTCTGCTTGTGCGGCAAGGGCTATCCTTAGATGCTCCAATTCAGTTTTTACTGATTGAGGAGCCACCGGATGGGTTGATGCCGTGCGTTCAAAACTGTGCGTTCATTTGTGACTGGTTGTCTGTGCGCAAACGTATGTGCCAGTGGCTGAGCGGGATGGAAGCAGCTCAGGGGCACTGTTGGTATTCCATGCCTGAGCCGTCCTGTTAGGCACTTTTCTCTTTCGTAAGGTTTCTGACCGGCAGGGAGTACATCTTCGGCTCGCTCGCTTTGCCCTAAACCAATAGGAGCGAAGTAGAACAATAGTTACTTTCGTAACTCCAGTTCTATGAGTGGAGTGTTGCCCACTGGGTTCATGCCCTGACCGATCTCTGACTACTTTTCTGGTGAAGGAAGATATGTAGGGAGACTGAGCAGGGTGTGAGACCCTCTCTTATAGCCATGGGGCAGATGGCCATGAATGGGGTGATGTGCATATAAAATGTTTCGGTGACTGCCTATTGGGAAGAGGGGTAAACCAATAGTAGTGAAGCCCCTATGGGCGACGCTTCACTCATAGAACTGGAGTTATGAAAGTTACTACCATACTGTTGTCAGTGTCACCAACTCTACGTATTAGCCGCAGAGTGACTGGTGTTAAACGCCAGCCAGGCAAACGTAGCTAGCTAGGTCAGTTATCTGAGCCCGTTGCTATTGTTAGGTTGCATAAGTTACTTTTTGTAGAGCAGGAATAAAAAGTAAACAATTTGACTGGTAATTTGCTTTCCCGCAGACTCAGTAAGGTAACAATAGATCCAGGTAGGAAATCTCTGGCCATAGAGTCGGGTTATTGCACCAGTTTGATGCTGGGAGACTGAATGGACATGATTTAAGATGGATCTTGCACGTTCTATGGCAGGCAAAGTGGACACATTGACTTGACATAAACTAATTTGGGTAATTTAGAAACAAATACATTCTTGTTGTTCTCTATTAGTGTTGTTGTGTACTGGTATTTAGGTGTAGGTGTAGTCAGTCTTCCCAAACCCTCAGATAAAATAATCAGATTAGGATGATCCCCTGGGAAGCTTGAATCTCGCAGATTACCCCATCCCGGTCAGGTGAACATCAGAACTGAACAGAAGAGCTCTCATTCCTATCCCTTCGTGATTACTTATACCAGTTGAAGTGACACAGAAATTGAAGATCAAAAGTAACATTACAGAAAACATTCAGAAAACATGCTGCCATACTGCTTCTTATCACAATGTTTACTCAACTCGGAGTAAAGGTAGTTAGTAAAATCTACACATGGGAGGACAAGCTCTTTCTACCAATGATTTCAGTTAAGCTTGTAGACCTGTCTGCATGAGCAGAATAAATCAAGGAATTCCCTACTGACCATGCCACCCCACTCCAGGCTGTGCATATTGGCAAATAGGCATCACCCTTTATGGGAGTCCTGGTCACATCCAGTGTGGCAGGATCTGGATAGAACTTGGGTCATATTGAAGCATCCTCACTTCAGGGCAGAGTGTCACGACAGGCACGGGGAATCCAAGAAGGGAGATGGAGGCAGATGCAGGGGTGCAAGGGAAAACTTTAATCAAACTAAAAGTAAAACATAACCAAGTGCCGTGCACTACAACAAAATAGGACAAACTGAAACAAGGTGAGCGGGAGCGGGAGCAGGAGCAGGCAGACATCTAACATGGCCGTGACGTGAGGTGACATGACAAAACAATGACCAAACCAAGGCAGGGAGAAACTGACTGAACTAAATACACAGACTAACGAGGAGAACAGAAAGAGGTGGGGGCAAAACACAGGTGAACGAAATACACTGATCAACGGAAACAAGGACAAGACGGATCAGAGACAAACAGAAAACATGGAACGGAACAACCCCAGCAGGCCGGGACCTTGACACAGAGATGACTACACCTCTTGTATAATGTACAGTTTAATCAGTCTCAGTCATAGAACCAATATGATAGTTTCCAGTTTTAGAAAAACAAATCTGGATATTTTAACAATTGCATATACTGTTTGGTTCCTAACAATGGAAAAGTAAAGTGCTATACTTCCTTCTCTCCACGGAGATGACACATAGATAGTGCTTCTTGTCTTACCATGTGTTGTGACAACTGCTCCCATAGGGAAGCCATTAGCGATGCCCTTTGCCATGGTGACAATGTCTGGCATGATATCATGGCCTTGGAAACCCCAGAAGTGACTCCCTGTGCGGCCAAATCCTGTTTGAACCTTATCCAAGGGAGACAAGGCAAGTTGACATTATTTACACAAGAGCAATGGCATATTTATAAGTGAATGGTTGAAGCATCTATATGGGACTAATAAATGGTTTACTTCCGGGGCGCCGTAGAGAATGGTCACATTGACAATAGCTTGGCATTTACTATGTAGTTTTTATTTGTTTATTTGTTTGTTTTTATTGTTCTTATTTTTGTTCATTCTGTACTGTCGCTCATGCAGTATGATCAACAAGCATCTTTGGATATTCGTTCATTACTGAAAACAGATGTCTACACTATTCACCAAAACCACTGCTGCAATTCTGTTCTGCCACACTTATGTTTACCGAAGGCCGAAGGAAGAAAAAGAAGAGGGGCAAACTTGCCGGTGTCCTAAGCAAATTTTGGACAAGATATTGCAATCCGCCATTACCAACCAATCTACTTGCAAATGTTCAATCCCTGGACAATAATATGGACGAACTACACGCACGGATTAACTTAAATGGCATATTGCAAACTGCTGTGTGCTAGTGTTTGTGGAATCTTGGCCAGATCCTATGGTGCCAGACTCGTGCACCACCCCTGCTGGCTTTTCTATCTACCAACAGGACAGAACATTGGAGTCAGGTAAAGGGTGAAGTGGTCTGCATTATTATCAGCTCTCACTGAAGTGCTATCTACACATTATTTACCAGACCTGGAGCTACTGGCTGTAAAGGGACATCCCTTCTACCTTCCATGGGAATTTAGCTCAGCTATTATTACAGCTGTATATAAACCCCGACAGGCAAGTCGTGCCCTGGAGGTCATATACAGTGCCTTGCAAAAGTATTCACCCCCCTTGGCATTTAACGTGTTTTGTTGCCTTACAACCTGGAATTAACATGGATTGGAGTATTTGCCTCATAAAATTTACAGAACATGCCCACAACTTTTAATATGTTTTTTTTATTGTGAAGCAAACAACAAATAGGACAAAATAGCAGAAAAAGTAATTGTGCATAACTATTCACCCCCCTAAAGTCAATAATTGTAGAGCCACCTTCTGCAGCAATACCAGCTCCAAGTTGGTTTGGATAAGTCTCTATGAGCTTGCCACATCTTACCACTGGGATTTTTGCCCATTCCTCCATGCAAAACGGCTCCAGCTCCTTCAAGTTGAATGGTTTGTGCTTGTGAACAGCAATCTTTAAGTCTGAGGTCTGTGCTTTGACTAGGCCATTCCAACACATTTACATGTTTCCCCTTAAACTACTCAAGTCTTGCTTTAGCAGTGTGTTTGGGGTCATCGTCCTGCTGGGAGGTGAACCTCTATCCTAGCCTCAAATCACGCATAGAGTGGTACAGGTTTTGCTCAAGAATATCCCTGTATTTAGCACCATCCATTTTTTCCTCAACTCTGACCAGTTTCCCAGTCCCGGCTGCTGAAAAACATCCCCACAGCATGACACCATTTCGGGGATGGTGTTCTTTGGGTGATGTGATGTGTTGGGTTTGCACCAGACATAGCATTTACTTTGATGGCCGAAAAGTTCAATTTCGTCTCATCAGACCAGAGCACCTTCCTCGATACATTTTGGGAGTCTCCCCTTTCTGCAAACTCAAAATATGCCATTTAGTTTTTTGCTTAAAGTAATGGCTTTTTTCTGGACACTGCCATAAAGCCCAACTCTATGGAGTATACAACTTATTGTCGTCCTATTTACAGATTCTCCAGTCTCTGCTGTGGAACTCTGCAGGGTTACATTCAGTCTCTGTGCTGCTTCTCTGATTAATGCCCTCCTTGCCCAGTCCGTAAGTTTTGGTGGGCGGCTGTCTCTTGGGAGGTTTGCTGCTGTGCATTGTTCATTCCATTTGGTTATGATAGATTTGATGGTGCTCCTGGGGATCATCAAAGATTTTGATATTTTTTATAACCTAACCCTAACTTCTCAACAACATTGTCCCTTACTTGTTTGGAGAGTTCCTTGGTCTTCATGGCAGTGTTTGGTTAGTGGTCCCTCTTTCTTAGGTGTTGCAGCCTCCGTGGACTTTCAAAAAAGGTGTTTATATGTACTGACAGATCATGTGACACAGGTGGACATCATTTCAATAATTATGTGACTTCTGAAGGTAATTGGTTGCACTTTTTATGGGTTTCATAACAAAGGAGGTGAATACATATGCACATGCCAATTTTCAGTTCTCTATTTCAAAAAAAATATTTTATGTATATAGTTTTCTCATTTCACTTCTCCAATTTAGACCATTGTGTTCTGATCCATCACATACAATTCAAATTAAAAAAAACTTTAACTGTAATGCAACAAAATAGGTAAAAAGCCAAGGGGGCAAATACTTTTTCAAGGCACTGTATAGAGTAATAAATGGACTAGAGGATGCCCATCCTGTGGCAGCTGCTATTGATTTTGGCGATTTTAATAGAGCAGATATGAGTAAAGTTTTACCAAAATACCACCAGCACATTCATTTTAATACCTGGGGTGAAGAGACATTTGACCATTGTTATTCACAAATATGCAATGGGTGCAACCCCCTCTCCCGCCCTGTATTCGAAAAGATAGACCACATTTCAATTATGCTCCTCCCATCCTATCATCATAAAATAGGAAAAAATAAAACCTAAAAAATTGGATCCATTACTGGCCTACAGGGCTGCTTTGAAACAACGGATTGGCATAAGTTCTGTAATGCAGTTGATGGGAACATCGGGGTGAATGTTAATGTCCATGCTAAGCACAGACCACGGTCGTTAGCCTGTAGCTCTGGGACCTGGAGATATCAGGGATGTAATAAGAGGATACAGGGAGAGTTAGTCTAACCACCATAGCGCTGACATCAGATTCATGAGGGGAGGACTGCAACATTACAGAATATAATTAGAATATAAAAAAATGACATATCTACACTGCCGTTCAAAAGTTCAGGGTTGCTTAGAAATGTACTTCTTTTCGAAAGAAAAACAAACGTTTTTTCCATTAAAAAAAATACAGAATTGATCAGAAATACAGTGTTAATGTTGGAAATGACTATTGTTGCTGGAAATGGCGGAATTAATGGAATATAGGCAAAAATAGGCCAATTATCAGCAACCATTAGTCTTGTGGCACGTTGCGTTTGCTAATCCAAGTTTTATATTAAGACAGGACTGATGGTTGCTGAAAATGTGTCTCTGTATTCTTAAGTACAACCCTGTTTCCCAAAAGGTTGGGATGCTGATATGCACATCATACAGTGATGTGGAGAATGCAATGATATGCAAATCATTTAAACCTATACTTAACTGAGAATAGTACAAAGACAACATTTAGAACGTTGAAACTGAGAATGTTATTGTTTTGTGGAAAAATACATGCCCATTTTGAATTTGATACCAACACGGTGTCCAACAATTTGGGACAGGGGCATGTTTCCCACGGCCTTGCATCAACTCTTCTTTTAACGACACTCTGTAAGTGTTTAGGAACTGAGTAGACCACTGCTATAGTTTTGAAAGTAAAATGTATTCCCATTCTTGCTTGATATAGAATTTCCGCTGCTCAGCAGTACGTGTGTGATGGTGAGGTGACGGACAGCTCCATCATCTCCCGCTTTTCCCGCTTTTCCCAATGTTCATGAACTCATCCCGGTCTCCTCCATTTGTCTTGTCTCCAATTGTCACTCACACCAGGTCCCAATTAAGTCATCAGTATGTGTTTAAATGTTTCTCCTCTGCTCCCCTCATTTGTCGGTCATTGTTCCATGTTACAATGTGTTTTGAGGTCAGTGGTGAGGTCTGTTTTCATTGACTTGTTTTACTTTGTTTCAGTTTACTCAAAAGTGCTCATTGTTTCTTTTAAAATAAAGATTTGCATTCACTGCCAACCTTTGTCTGCGCCTGGTTCGTCCTCTCCACCACTACACCAACCGTGACATTGTGGTCTCCTTTGCTGTATTTTTCATTTCATAATGCACCAAATGTTCTGCACCCAGACTCTTTTACTACAGAGCCATACTGTTGTAATATGAGCAGAATGGGGTTTGGCATTGTCTTGCTGAAATAAGCAAGGCTTTCCCTGAAAAGGATAGCAGCATATGTTGCTCCAAAACCTGTATTGTTCACCATTAATAGTGCCTTCACAGATGTGCAAGTCACGAATGCCATGTGCACTAACATACCCCATACCATCACAGATGCTGGCTTTTGAGCTGTGCACTGATAAGAAGCCAGGTGGTCCCTCTAGCCAGATGGTCCGTCCTGAAAATGCAGCCTCCATGATTCATAATATTATAATTTCTTTATGATTTGCCAGACCACAGGACTGCTTTTCACTTCGCTTCAGTCCATTGTATATGAGCTAAAGCCTAAAGAACATGTTGGCGTTTTAGGAATTTGATTATGTATTGTTTCTTCTTCGCATGGGAGAGTTTTGACTTGCATTTGTGAATGTAGAAATATACTGTGTTCAAAGACAATGGTTTTCTTAAGTGTTCCTGGGTCCATTCAGTGATTTTCACAACAAAATCATGTCTGTTTTTAGTAGTGGTTAGAGACTCGAATCCCAGGTTTCAATCTCATGACATTCAAAGCATATTATGCATTAGAATTTGTTCCGGATAGACAAACGGCTACAACCTTCAGTAGCTATGTTATAGTAAGCCAAAACTACGATTGTTTACGGTTAAATTGCAATTATGTCTGGTGGGTTTTCGAAGTACGCTTCCAAGCGTGCTTTTTGGGGTAAAATAGGCTAGATCAAAACCCCTTGGACAGTAAAAGAGTAGGGATTTCCATGATTCTATCATCTATTCACTTGACAAAAAAGACTGTAAACACCTAGAAGTGTCTCGATTTATCATTATTGAACGTGATACTTAAAAAAATGTAATATTGATATCACGTTAATAATATGCCTATGATAATATTGATTTACAAGGCAAAACTTAAGTTCTATTTTTCCGAAAAACCCTTCATATCAATTATAGACAACCCATGCATGTGCTTAAACAAGGAGACTGGACTTATGCACTGGCATTGAAATCACCTCGTGAGCCCCACTAGAACCCCCTGGAAGAGATCCGCAAAGATGCAACGTTTTAGTAGCCCATTCAAATGGAGAAAAAGGACATTGTATTTTTTTTAAAGCTACTTTCGGTTTTTGGATATCTTATTCATGTCACCTATAGATAACCCATGCATGTGCTTAAAAACTATGAAACTGGACCTATGCACTCAAATCAACTTGTTAGCCCCAATAGAAACCCCCGGGAGAGATCTGCAAAGTTGCTACTGTTTTTGTAGCCTATTTACATTAAAAAGGTTGTTTCTGTAAAGTGTTTCTGTAAAAAAAATACAGAAACATGAAAGTGTTTCTGTAAAAAAAATATGAATATAGGGTTTATATTATTTGCACATGCATTTGCACATCATTGCATTCTGTTTTTATATTACACTTTACGCAGCGTCCCAACTTTTTAGGAAATGGCATTAGAAATCTGCCATTTCCAGATACAACAGTCATTTACAACATTAACAATGTCTAAATTATATTTCTGATTCATTTTGCTATATTAATGAAGAAAAAACAAGACATTTCTAAGTGACCCCAAACTTTTGAAGAGTACTATATATTTAGATTAAATATCAATGTGTTTCTAACCTCATCTGCAATGCAGACCCCGCCTCTCTCTCTGACAAGCTTATAGGTGTCCTTCAAGAAGTTCTTGGGGTATTGCACAGCTCCTCCAACTCCCTATAGAATTATGAAAATCTACATTTTAAAAACATATCTTACAATTATACAGCAAACATTGTAAAACAGGAAAAATAAATCTTAATTTATAATTGGCTGTACTTGGGAGATTATAGTAAATCTATAGCCTATGCAACTATTAAATTATCTATGCCTGTCTCTTCATGAAGTTAATTCAACTTTGTGAAAAGGGATAATAACCAAGTCATAAAAACTTTACCATGATAGGTTCTCCGAAGAAAGCAGCAATGCGACTTGGAACACTGGTGGCAAAGACCTCTTTCAGCTGCCCAATGTATTTGTCATTTGCCATACATAAGCCTGTAATTGTAGAATTGATATGATGTTTGATTATTGTAGTGAAATAAACTTCCATTACATGAATGGTCCTCTTAACACTGGACAATCACATGCAGGGTAGGAAATGTGTGCAGGTGGACACGTAAATTTGACCAGCCAATCAACATTTTTGCCAGACACACTTTAAAAAATCTAATAACAGAATGTACTGAACATGTATTTTAAAGAATAAAAAACATATAAACAAACATTTACATACATACAGCTCCAGAAAAAATTGGAGACCACTGCACCTTTATCTTTCCTTTACAGAAAAGTCAAAAAGGAAGGTTTTGAGTGAGGAAGAGAAGAATGATTGCACGTCTCTTCCGAGGGTTCTAGTGGGGATATTGAGTAAATTTCAATGCCAATGTATAGGCCCCAAATCCTAGTTTAAGCAAATCTATTGTTTGTCTATAGGTGACCTGAATAAGCTATAGAAAAAACGAGTTAAGGTTGGGGAAAAATACAGTGTCCTTTTCTCCAAGTGAATAGACAACAAAAACAGCACGTCCTTGCAGATCTATCTCGGGGGTTCAAGTGGGGCTAAGGAGATCATTTCAATGGCAATATTTTTGTATAAGGTAATGTATTTTTAATTTTTTGATGACTTATGAGTTGATTTCAATGCCAGTGTACGTATATACTCGTAATTTATGCACATGCATCATTTGTCTATAGGTAACATTAATAAGATAGAGAAAAACTGAGATGAGACTGGGGAAGAATATATCATAATTTTCACATAGTGAATACGGTGTTATCATATGTTCATTGTTAATATGATATAAATATTACATCAAAAAAATATCATGCTTATCATGAATACCGGTACATCGTGACACCCCTAGTTTTCAAGTCAACTTTCATTGTTAAGTATATAAAAAAATTAAAGCCAAGGACAACACTGAATAGTGTTGGATACATATTCAGCTTTTTTAAGTTACAGTGGTTCTGGTATTGGGAGACAGATAAGACTTATCATGTAGTGAATAGGTGTAAGTATTTCCTTGCAAATAGTAAATGTTTGATGAAAAGAAAAGGACTCTGAACTTTAGTCTGACCCCCCCAAAAAATATTATTTGCCTTGCTGCACGCCTACCTCACCTGACTTTAAACTGAGCTATTTTTAAGGATATAATCATTACTTTGGGTATACAAAACACTTTAAGCAACGCTTGAATGTCTAAATCTCTGTACAAAGTATGAAGAAATTATAATATACAGTGGATATAAAAAGTCTACACACCCCTGTTAGAATGCCAGGTTTAGATTATATAAAAGAATGAGACAAAGATAAATCATCTCAGAACTTTTTCCACTTTTAATGTGACCTATAATGTGAACAATTTAATTGAAAAACAAACAGAAATCTTTGAGGGGGAAAACATGCATCAGTCTGGATAAGTTCAAAGCCTCAATCTGACTTTGAGTGTTATGGTTACCTACCTTTGGGGCAGCTACATTTTCTGATGGTCTGTATAGGGGAGTCTCTACAGTGACTGCCTCCCCAAGGACCAGCAAAGACATCAGGACACATTGTCTGTGAGGAGAGCGATGAAATTAAAGTGAAATTAAACCAGGCAAGCTAGTGTCAGTTACGGGGTTCTGAAAAGAGCACAGTGCAGCATAAATTGTGTCTCAGTCCCACATCCACCTGCTAAAAGTTCTGCATGAGTTATTTTAATACTTTAGCAGACACTATTATCCAGAGAGACTTACAGTTAGAGAAAACTATAATAGCTAGGTGAAACAACCACGCAACTCAGAAATAGTATGTACATCCTACTTAATGATGTAGTTATCAGCAAAGTCAGAGTTAGAAGGCAGACAAATAAACATTGCAAGCTTTAAGAAAAAAATAGCTTCCTTTTCAGCAGGTGTTTCAGAAATCTTCTGGTGATGGCTGAAACTATTTGTAGTAGATGTGTTTACATACATTTAAAATACACATTGTTAAAAAAATCATCCAGATTTCAGACTACCACATAGTGAAGCATGATTCAAAAGTTATTCAAAATATGTGGACACCCCTACTAGTTATTGAGTTCAGGTGTTTCAGTCATACCCATTTCTCACAGTATGTGACATCTCTGCCCTACTAGACTGTCCCAGTCAATTGTAAGTGCTATGATTGTGAGTGAAATCATCTTGGAGCAACAGCCAAGCCACAAAGTGGTAGACCACGCCAACTCACAGAGCAGGGCTGCCAAGTGCTGAAACACATAGCGTGTAAAAATTGCCTTTTATCTGTTGCATCACTCACCACAGAGTTCCAAACTGACTGATGCCGGAATAGGAACCAGCCATGAGTTTAGCCATCACTTTAATGTAAAATGAAGGATACTTGATGTAGCTCATGAAGGATTTGAAAATGAGTTGATCATTTGAAGTATTTGTGATTGAGCAGGGAGAGATCTAAAACATGCAGGGCAGGGAGGTGCCCATGAGCAGGGTTGAGAAACACTGGCTTAATGGAATTGTGTAAAATACCAAGCCACATCAACAATATAACTTCCCAATATGCACGGCCCATTCAGGTGAACCCTAGTGTTACCACCCATGCCTGTATTTGTTAATGACAATGACCTGATCTATCAACATATTCATTATCTATAATCTGTTATAAAATACTCAACTGTGAATTATTGGTGGTGGGGACCGCAGAATTTATGTAGGGGTCATCAAAGAGCCACGGATTTACTTGGAACACACATACACATCCAAGTATTGTATGTAATTATTAACCCTTTAACACTATAGGTATTTTTTCACTATGATACTTCGTCTTGTACAGAGACTTCTGTAGTGGGTATCATCAAGGGTTTATGGCTCAAACAGCAGCACACTCTCAGCTACACTCTCAGAAAGACATCACAACAGTTTCGAAGTTCAATATTGAAGACACCTGGTGACACACTCTAAGCAGCTAATTAACTCAAGACACCTGCAAAGGCCTTTAAATGATCGCTCAGTCTAGTTCTGTAGGCTACACAATCATGGGGAAGACTGTTGTCTTGACAGCTGTCCAAAAGACGACCAATGACACCTTGCACAAGTAGGGTAAGACACAAAAGGTCATTGCTAAAGAGACCAGCTGATCACAGCTCTGTGTCCAAGCACATTAATAGAGAGGCGAACGGAAGAAAAATATGTGATAGAAAAAAGTGTACAAGCAATAGGGATAACCGCACCCTTGAGAGGATTGTGAAACAAAACCCATTCAAAAATGTGGGGGAGATTCACAAAGAGTGGATTGCAGCTGGAGTCAGTGCTTCAAGAAACACCACGCACAGACATATGCAAGACATGGGTTCCAGCTGTTGCATTCCTTGTGACAAGCCACTCTTGAACAAGACACAGCGTCAGAAGCCTCTTGCCAGGGCTGAAGACAAAAAGGACTGGACTGCTGCTGAGTGGTCCAAAGTTGTTCTATGATGAAAGTACATTTTGCATTTCTTTTGGAAATCAAGGTCCCAGAGTCTGGAGGAAGAGAGGAGAGGCACATAATCCACGTTGCTTGAAGTCCAATGTAAAGTTTCCACAGTCAGTGATGGTTTGGGGTGCCATGTCATCTGCTGGTGTTGGTCCACTGTGTTTTCTGAGGTCCAAGGTCAACGCAGCCGCCAACCAGGACATTTTAAAGCACTTCATGCTTCCCGCTGCTGACCATCTTTATGAAGCTGCAGATTTCATTTTCCAACAGGACCTGGTTAAAGGACCATGGTATGCCTGTTCTTAATTGGCCAGCAAACTCGCCTGACCTTAACCCTATAGAAAATCTATGGGGGAATTGTAAAGAGGAAGATGCGATACGCCAGACCCAACAATGCAGAAGAGCTGAAGGCCTCTATCAGAGCAACCTGGGCTCTCATAACACCTGAGCAATGCCACAGACTGACTCCAATGCCACGCCGCATTGCTGCAGTAATTCAGGAAAAAGGGGCCCCAACTAAGTATTGAGTGCTGTACATGCTCATACTTTTCATGTTCATACTTTTCAGTTGGCCCACATTTCAAAAAAACATATTTTTTTATTGGTCTTGAGTAATATTCTAATTTTCTGAGATACTGATTTTGGGGATTTCAATAGTTGGCAGTAATAATCATCAAAATTAAAAGGAATGAACATTTGAACTGTATCAGTTTGTGTGGAATGACTGTATACATTATGCAAGTTTCACTTTTTGAATGGAATTACTGAAATAAATCAACTTTTTGATGATATTCTAATTATATGACCAGCACCTGTATACAGTTGGGCAAAAAAGTATTTAGTCAACCACCAATTGTGCAAGTTCTCCAACTTAAAAAGATAAAAGAGGCCTGTAATTTTCATCATAGGAACACTTCAACTATGAGAGACAAAATGAGAAAAATAATCCAGAAAATCACATTGTAGGATTTTTAATGACTTTATTGGTAAATTATGGTGGAAAACAAGTATTTGGTCACCTATAAACAAGCAAGATTTCTGGCTCACACAGACCTGTACATTTTTTAAGAGGCTCCTCTGTCCTCTACTTGTTACCTGTATTAATGGCACCTGTTTGAACTTGTAATCAGTATAAAAGACACCTGTCCTCAACCTCAAACAGTCACACTCCAAACTCCACTATGGCCAAGAGTTAAGAACTGTCAAAGGACAACAGAAACAAAACTGTAGACCTGCACCAGGCTGGGAAGACTGAATCTGCAATAGGTAAGCAGCTTGGTGTTAAGAAATCAACTGTGGGAGCAATTATAAGAAAATAGAACACATACAAGACCACTGATAATCTCCCTCGATCCGGGGCTCCACACAAGCTCTCACCCCGTGGGGTCAAAATGATCACAAGAACGGTGAGCAAAAATCCCAGAACCACATGGGGGGACCTAGTGAATGACCTGCAGAGAGCTGGGACCAAAGTAACAAAGGCTACCATCAGTAACACACTACGCCGCCAGGGACTCAAATCCTGCAGTGCCAGATGTGTCCCACTGCTTAAGCCAGTAAATGTCCAGGCCCGTCTGAGGTCTGCTCGAGAGCATTTGGATGATCCAGAAAGAGGATTGGGAGAATGTCATATGGCCAGATTAAACCAAAATAGAATATTTTGGTAAAAACTCAACTCATCGTGTTTGGAGGAGAAAGAATGCTGAGTTGCATCCAAAGAACACCATACCTACTGTGAAGCATGGGGATGGAAACATCATGCTTTGGGGCTGTTTTTCTGCAAAGGGACCAGGACAACTGATCCGTGTAAAGGAAAGAATGAATGGGGCCATGTATCGTGAGATTTTGAGTGAAAACCTCCTTACATCAACAAGGGCATTGAAGATGAAACGTGGCTGGGTCTTTCAGCATGACAATGATCCCAAACACACCGCCCAAGCAACGAAGGAGTGGCTTCGTAAGAAGCAATTCATGGTCCTGGAGTGGCCTAGCCAGTCACCAGATCTCAACCCCATAGAAAATCTTTGGAGGGAGTTGAAAGTCCATGTTGCCCAGCGACAGCCACAAAACATCACTGCTCTAGAGGAGATCTGCATGGAGGAATGGGCCAAAATACCAGCAACAGTGTGTGAAAACCTTGTGAAGACTTACAGAAAACATTTGACCTCTGTCATTGCCAACAAAGGGTATATAACAAAGTATTGAGATGAACTTTTGTTACTGACCAAATACTTATTTTCCACCATAATTTACCAATAAATTCATAAAAAATCCTACAATGTGATTCTCTGGATTTTCTTTTCTCATTTTGTCTCTCATAGTCGAAGTGTGCCTATGGTGAAAGTTACAGGCCTCTGTCATCTTTTTAAGTGAGAGAACTTGCACAATTGGTGGCTGACTAAATACTTTTTTGCCCCACTGTATATATAAATTTTTTTTTTTGTATATATCCTTTTACTGTTTTTTTATTAATCTGTGGGCTGCATACAGAGTGGTTGTGGGACGCAAGTTGCCCGCGGGCCACCAGTTGCTCATGCCTGTTTTAATATACCATTAACACTTATTTTGAAGTTTTACAAACCCCTGAGTTCATGGACTGTTCATTGCAATTATCCTCAAAATAGATTAAAATCCTAGCACAGCGGCCAGAAAGTCATAGTTAAAAAACTATCAATTTTGTCACATTCTTTTACATCACAAAAAAAATTCATTTTAACCGCGGTGTGTAGACTTTATATATCCACTGTATTTCTTTCTATAAACTGTGTGAATCAGAATATAATTGGATATTTGTCGTTCTATCCATCTAGTAATATTTTCTGTCAACCTGCTATTTCTTTTTCTGAGTTATGACATGATGTAAACACGGTTGCCACTTTCTGTATTGAGAGTATAAAATGGGGTGGATTTTACATTTTTTATTGTGAGGTGGGCAGTTTACCTGCAATGTGCTGTATGACAGTATTTCATACTTACGTTGTGACACCCTAATCCAATGGCAATGGGGTATTTGTAGGCAGAATTGGAGGTCAGGCCCATAGTCTGTGGACTGCCACCGTGGTAAGACCCCCTTAAACAGACAAGCAACAAAGAGTGATTCACTGTTTAGTTCACAGTCAGCCAAACATTTCATATTCACTTCATATAATAAGCCAAATAAATCTGATTGCTCTACTTGTTTTCCTGAAGAGAATAGTTGCAGTTCTGTGAAAAGCAGGTCAAAATTCATCTGTGTCGCAGTGCTAGAGTAAGATAATTAACATACACTCGCCTACATGCAATAAATGCACAGACATGCAATTTACACAGGGGCAAAGTTCTTCCTGTACAGAGGTCTGATAGTCATTAAAACATAGTTAATAAATATCGCAGTTCAACTGTGGTAAGTAGACTAGACCTTAGTAACTACAAATAGTAACCACGGTTTTATTACCGCAGAGTGATTATATCAAAGTTTCCTGTGTGTAGTCTGGCCATGAGCATAGCCAGGTCGTTAGCCTCAGAGCCGCTGTTTGTTAGGTAGATTACCTTTCAGGAGAGGTAGAGACAAGCACATTAATTATGTTTTAAATTAGACAGTGCAAGTGTATAGCCCCCAGACACTAAAACTATGGCAGTATTAAACAAAGAAAACAAAATATATGAAAAACAAACTGAGGTCATAGTAGTGTACCTTTAGTGGGTCTGGCAGCGTGGCAGCTAATTTATCAGCATACTCATGCAGAGGGGAATACACATATATATTAGTTGTGTGCCACAACTTACGGAGTTGCTTCTCTGCTGCCGCTGTCACCTTGCTACAGAGACACAACCAAACAAACATCTAAGAAATATCTACAGAGGGCATTTAGGACATAATACAGTACTTCTATATCACACAGGGTTAGGTTAGGTACATTTCCAGCTTGGTTAAGCCAATTCAGGAAGTTGACAGGAATTTCAATTCCATATAGACTTTCTGAATTTAATATTTCTGGTAGTCAATAAGAGTTGATACTCTCACTATAGCATCCAACATTTGGGTGAGAGATGCAGGGCATCTCTCAGTAACATCAATCAGTAAGGGGAAAGTTGGTTAGGAATAAATTGCTGAAAACAGAATATTTGTTTTTAAATATAAGTATTTGCTTGTTAGCTTTCATTAAGATTGGTTAACGTAATGCTTAAAGGGACAGTTCGACCAGAAATCATATTTCGGTGACAGTCCACTTACTTGGCCCTTCAGACACATAGTAATAAAAAAAATCCCTTATGTAGCTCTGTCTCAGTCAGTAATAAGAGTTAATCGCATCATACAAAATCATGAATGAAAACCGTATGGATCAGTATCCACAAAGCTGCATAGCAAGCAGAAAACATCTCTAAAACACTCCAAACTAAGACATGTGGTGTTGTTTACCTCAAAGAAAATGATGTTGTATTCCTCTAAAAAAGCTTTATGTTCTGAATATATTTCTCATATCAAATGAATGGTTACTTCCTGTGTTTACTGGTCAGTTTTGTTCACAATTGTATCAATCCACACATTCTTTCAGCAAGAATAAGTGTGTACAACACAGAAAACACAAGGTAGAATTTACTAGCTAGAAAGCAAGTTTTCTATTTCGTCTTTGATATAAACCTTCGACAGTGAAACTTTATTTGCTTGAGAGAGCAAGGAAAACACATACATATTACGTCTGACTCTGAATATAAGCAGGAAGAAAATGTTTCAGGGGATAGAGCCTTATTTGTTTTACCCATAATACACAGATAATGAATTGACCGCATAGAAGTTTGGACAGCAGCTAAAGGGGGGCGATGGTGAACCCCTTAATCCCCAATCTTTGCCCAGAATATCCGGAGGCAATAGGTACTTTGTGTATTATATCACTGCACTTGGATGTTGTTGTGGCAATTTCTTAACTAATGTATTTTGGAGACATGTTTGCTTGTCTATTACATGGTATGTAACTCTGGTCTTTGGTTGTGACATGCATCTGTATTATTTCAGAGAATCATTAGGTTCTCTGACCAACTGCTCAACTGGCTAAACCATTAAGGCTATCTGTCCTTGGTTCCTTAGGAATGTGAGTGTTGGGGGA
>JACXGJ010008834.1:8383-26042 GCA_016801105.1 Esox niger
CATACAGCCTGCTGATAGACAGGTAATGTATTAGAGGCATACAGCCTGCTGATAGACAGGTAATGTATTAGAGGCATACAGCCTGCTGATAGATGGGTAATGTATTAGAGGCATACAGCCTGCTGATAGACATGTAATGTATTAGAGACATACAGCCTGCTGATAGACAGGTAATGTATTTGCATCTGTTACTCAGTTGATTTATCTCCTCAGCTTCATTGAAGGAAGTGACTTCATGAGGCTCTAACGAGAACTTCTAATCTGATAGGGGAGAGAGTAATTATGCAATTGTTTTTTAAAGACCATCGTGAACAATTAAGAAAGCAGCAGATGAGACAGAGAGGAAAGGAGTGGGGCTTCCTGTCAGCTACTATATGGCCCCCAAGCTCAGAGGTAGTGACTGACACGCGTTAGAGTTTACCTCAACATAGGGTTTACCTGAACGCAAAGTAGCTGGGTCTGATACAGGGTAGCTTTTAACATCCCATAACTTGCTGCGTCCGATTTATTAATGGTGCTGTAAATAAATATATTGCTTATTTCATGGGATCCAAAGACAAAAAAATTATAACAGCTCTACTTTGCATGTTACAGCTTTAATGAGGACATGTCTAATATCATGATAAAGCAACCTTCAGAAAAGCACAGCTAATGACAACAGCACAGTAATTACTAGCATACAGAGAACACATTTCTACAGTCAATCACATTCCCAAGATTACCAATGGCACCCTTTTCCGTACATCATGCACTCCTTATGACCAAAGCCCTGTGGAACGTGGTAAAAACCAAACATTGTGCAATGTGTAGGGAATAGGGAGCCATTTGGGAGACTGAGGGTAAGCTAGTGAAGTGATGGATTGGCTAGCCAGGTCAAAGACGGCCCTGCCCAGTGCCGTGACTGTCAGTTGTAGAACGTGTTTATCCAAGGACAAGCATTCTCACCTTCCCATCTGTCCTGTGGAACCTTTCTAATGTGTAAGACAGGTGGCCTGCTCTGTGTTTAAAACCCGCCGGGTCCAAATATGATTAAGAACTCAAATTAGCCGGCCGTGTTAAATAGGAATTCTATATTTAGGTGCGGGGGAAAACAGGCAAACCAAATGCAGTCCCTGCAAACTGCCAGGCGTAAATGCATTGAGAGAGATGGACTGGACAGAGAATGCGATTGAGGAATGGGCCATTCTAATCTGATAGCTTGGGCTTGAGTTGATGGGCTGGCTGGCAGAGACCCAGGTTTAGACTGAAAAGCAGCAGGAAAGTCTGTTAAGGTGGGTCTGAGAGAATGAGAGAAAGACAGACGATGTCTTTGCATTGACACAGGAACTTGTCACCATTTACCAAGTTCATGTACATGAAGGGTTATTGTTTTCCTTTTACAAATGGTGTCCTGAATAACACTGGCATTGTGTCATCTTCTGTGTGTCACATTCCAATAACAAATATAAAGTGTCAAAGGATGCCTTGGAGTAATAAATACTACCTTTCAATCCTAACCTATTGAAGCTATTAATTTCTGTTGAGAGCAGTCAGGATTACTGACTCTTGGACTCTTTATGGTGCATCATTAAACTATCTATAACATATAATAATTCAAATGTACTGTATGGCTAAAGAGTTAAACATTTTGTCTCACTCTAAGCCAATATAGAGGATGGCAGCATCTAAAAAGAGGGACCGGGAAATTGCCTGAGATCTTCCAAAGAGGGTGACTATGAGAGATAGTAATTGTGTGAGGGAACACATAGGAAGTAAAGTCCTATAAATGCACCATGTCTATACCAGCGCTCTCCCGCCGTGATAGAGTTCAGCTGATAGCAGAAGCAATCTAAGAAATGCTTTCACAGTTGAATCCTTCAACCAAGCTTACTCTCCTGGCTTTTTTTCTAACAGAAACATTCACTTATAGACAATATATTACATTGTTTTAACAAAACAGTCTTAGCAAATACTAAGTAGAAAGATTGGTTTGATATACACATGACTGTATTAGATGATTCTATTATGTGACTGTACAAGGTTAGTAAGCCGACAAGGCAAAATGCATCACTCCCTTCTACATCTGAACACAGCTACTAACATGGTACTCCAAATTCACGTGAAAGAAGACTACAAAGAAAATCTGCAAACGCACAAAATTTGCATTTGTGATTTAATTACATACCCACATCAACAATGTTACACTGACATTGCACATATGTCATGTCAGTGGTTAGATACTACATGGCTTAATGAGACTCACATCCCTGAAAACGTGTGCCAAATGTGTGCCAATGTGTGCCTATCAAGAAATTATAAATATGAGCCTGTTGTTGGACCACCGTGTGATTATATGAATGGTCATTCAAATATATTAATAAATAATACATACATCGTTACCAATGTTGTTAATAATAAAACAGTGTTTACTGATGTTTGCATTTATGTAGATATCAGGTTAGGTAGTTATCCAAATAATATTGCATTGAGCAATCTAGATGTGGTGTGTCAAGTTTCATTTAGATGGGCCCTATGGTGCCAGACTGGATGGGTTCAAAAATGTTGCAGCCTGTGACGCGTGGGACCTTCGAACGCAACTTCATGACTTTGGGAAAAAGGAAAGGAGGGGTCTTATCTAACTCTACATTTTCCATAGTGTGTTACAGCACGGCCATCGGGCCTATCGGTGCTACAGGCTCTCTTTGACATCATTCGTTCAAGTGTCGTCAGAATTGTGGCAATGTTGGGTGCATAGATACCATACACAGTCCTTTTCTCAATATCATCGTAGGGGAATATGACACTAATGTTCAATTATCTAGTCCTATTTTATATTAGATTCCAATAAAACGGAATGGCAACACCATAGAGATTTCCCATGGATTATGCATTGGATCTGTGGGAAAATACTTCATCAATGATAATGAAAACGAATGGTCTGTCCTGCAAATGGTCTGCTTTGATTCACCTTAAAGCGATGATGCATAACTACTTCAAACTTCCCTCTTCAGTTGCTGTAACTTTAATCATTATTTTAATAACAAGCTGATATCTAACTTTAAATTGGAGCTCAAACAGAATGTTGGCTTCCTGCTAGATGGATGTAACTAACATAATGGACGTGCTGGATTTGGAGACTAGTGGTCTAGTGTAGCCTGAGGTACCCTCACCAGACACTGAATTAGTATGAGCAGACCTCTCCGGAAATGGGGGAAAGAGTACAGAGGGACAATATGCAAGGTTTTCCCTGTTCGTTTTCATTTAATAGCAAAATGACCGTTTCAAAGAGGCAAAATGCAATTTGTACATGGGTTTTGGTGACAATTTAATTCTAAGCACACACTGTGTCCTCCGAGTTAGAAACTTGGCTACAGCTTATTACAAATATACATTTTGATGTCATGCATGATCAGGTGCATCAATAACGCTGTCTATGAACTGGAGAATGGTTCCATTTCTTCAGCCCTATCCCTCAGCTTCTGAACAAAACCAGAGGCAGGGACTTTGTCTTTTTCTTTGAACTGCAGATTGCCTTTACGGCCACGAAACAAAGAAAGTAAAGAAGTTGAGGCCATCTGTTTCTAATACAGTACAGCAGAACACATCATTCATCACAGCCAAGTGAACTAATGATCGACCATCATGAGATCTTGGACTGTCTTTCTGTGCCACACTGTAATTGTGGTACAAATCGATCACTACTGTACAGTACTATTACATCTGGAGGCTGCTGTTGACTGAGCTGGATGGAAACTGGTACTCAGCTAAGCTTACTGGGTAACAACAAGACCAAGTTCCAGATAAGCCGAAGAGAATCAGAGGGGAGGGGGTGAATTAGCACACATGAGATTGATACATTCTGAAATATTTAAGACACTTTGTGCATTCTTGCAAAAACACAAAGTAGTCAATTTTGTCAACACTGCTGCGTCCTTTGTTTTGATTTGACTAGGCCTTCTTACTGCTCTCCTCTCCTTTTAGCAGGCACCAGATCTCATGTTTACATAATGATTTGGTTGCTGAGATTGACATATAATTATATCAAGTCCAACAGTCAAGCCAAAAGCAAAGCAAACAGCCAGTGCATGGAAAATAATGTTCTGACATAGCTGACTGCTTTCTGCATTTCATAGACATGAATTCGTTCTGTCATGGTTGGGACGACAGTTTCCTTTCCCCCCTTCTAAAGCTGATGCACTTATAAATGCTCTGCATATTTTAATATGAAGACCCCGTCCTCAGACGACCATATATTGATTATATTAAAATGTCTTTCACCATATAACATTATATCTACTCCTACTTTATATGCTAACTTTATTACCATGAAACTATAATGTAGAGCTGTCAAAATGGATCTGCTCAATATCATGAAGCCAGGCCATGTACTTCAACAGTGACTGTTTGACAACAATGACTGTCAAAGCGTGGTCAAACAAGTCTGGCATACACAACTTAATACACAACGTATATGAAAAGACGAAAAGAGAGAACATATAAAACACCAAGCATGAGAACATGGAGCAATGGGAGTCAGATAGACATGGGGGCTGACATGGATCTCAAAGCAGCATAAACGGTCCTGGATTGGTTTAAACATTCAACCTACGTATTACCTATGTTCTGGTGCCCTTCTGTTGGCCAGAGTCCTATGGGTCCCTGTGATAGGTCCCTATGATGGGTCCATATGATGTCATT
This sequence comes from Esox niger, assembly GCA_016801105.1. Classification (NCBI taxonomy): domain Eukaryota; kingdom Metazoa; phylum Chordata; class Actinopteri; order Esociformes; family Esocidae; genus Esox; species Esox niger. Next base: position 13,061 of record JACXGJ010008834.1, read on the forward strand.
GGGATAACAAGCTATACTGAATGTCAACATAACAGAGGGGGAGGGAGTTCTGGCAGGCCATTACCCAAAGCCCGCCCAGGCTTCACAAAGGGCAATGCAGGACTAGGGGGCATGTTTATTCATGGTACAATAAGCAGGACTAACCTGCAAGGTGACTAGCTGTCAAGAGCTGGCAGCAACACATTACACACTTTCCCCAATGCTAAATGATAGAAGTGCAGTTGCGTGTGTGTGTGTGTGTGTGTGTGTGTGTGTGTGTGTGTGTGTGTGGATGTGTGTGGGGGTGTGTGTGTGTGTGTGTGTGTGTGTGTCTGCTATCGCTGCAAAAATAGACTGAACCACCATCAACCAGACTTGCATTGGGATACCTCCCGTACAGGCATGTCTCATCCACAGATAGTTGAAAGGAAAAAGTTTTATAAAGAGCAAAAGAAAGCCCCAAGTTTTCGGCTACGGTCAAAAGCCTGAACATCATGACTGCATGGGTGAGTTAATAACAGCCAGCTCTGCCCAACACGCAGGCAAGGCAAGGTTCTATGCCTTTTTAATCTTATCTTGTTAATATTTTAGAAAAACCTTACAGGCATATGAATCAATTAATTATGTCTGAAATGCTACCAAACGCAGCTCATGAATAGTGCACATGGTTTCTGCCAAATACGTGTGTCAATCACGCTACCGTAGCAACAGCTGTGTAATTACAGCTAGTCCACATCTAAAGACAGACGCAACGCCACATTCAAAGAATGTTATTGCTGCGGGGCTCCCAAATTACACATTACATGGACCTGTATGAACTTAATTTGACTTTGATCTAAAAGAAATTCTCTCAGAAAACAGTAAATTACTAATTTTGCTTTTTACACTCTTCTCTTGGACAGAAAGTAAATAAATAGTATAGGAGCTATGAGACTCCGTGGAGGCATGTTAACTGCCATGATAGAATTCAGACCAGAAGATTTAAACATATTCTCTCAAATATTTTTTGAATATTGAATATTTACAATTAGTAACAAATACATTTAATAATTTAGGTTATTTATTCACTGGTCTAGACATAATTGAATATACAAGTTGTTTTAGGTACATGTGGTCCCTAATGTGCCTATAACACACTCCTGTGAGCAAGCCAAATGTAGCTAAGTGGAAACTGCCGCAGGCAAGAGGTGAATAATCCTGAAGTAGTGTAATAAGTAAATCCAAAATCAAACCCATCATAAACCAGACCTCTCAAAAATAATCATCATTAAAATAGTTCCAAGTATTTCTAAAAGTATTTGAAATCTTTCAAATACAAATACAGCACAATATTGTGCTTGATTGAGCTAACCTGAAAAAATAAAGTAGAGAATGGAAAAATATATAGTATTTGAACCCGGGTCTGTTCAGAAGTACCTCAGACTGCAACTTCAGGAAATCTATACGATACATTATTAAAAGACTGGCAGCAGACAAAGAAAGAAACAGGTGGATAAAAACAAAAAATGAAAAGAAAGACGTTTAAATAATTGAATGGTATAGGCTCCTAAAAAACAGCAAAAGAATTCGTATAGCTACAATCTGAGGGGAAAGTAGGTCAGAATAAAAAAGAAAGGATAAAAAACATCAAAGGGAGAAAGTTGTAACAAAGTCATACAGTAGTAGCGAGCATATACTAGGAGGGGGCTCATGCAATGTTCACAAGACATCAGACAGAGGCTGAGCATGCTCATATCACCGAGACAGAGAAAAACACCTCCCAAACACGGGAAGGAAGGCAAACTTGGGAGACAACACAAAGCTAACATAACGTAGTCATGCCAAATAAATACAAATACGGTTAAAGACCCTAGCTTCAGCTTCCTGACTACCCCCGGCAGTAAAATATTCAGCTGCTGCTGTGGCTTCATTGGCTGCTGGAGTTGGGAATCTCACCAAGGAGGCCAATCTGAACATGTTTTCCAACACTTATGGACATGACTGGGCTATGTTGTATAGCGTTAACATTTAAGTCAGTTGTCAGACACAGCTATCCAAGACACCTTACAGCAGAGTCCATATATGTTCATATTTGGTTTGTACTGCCCCCCTGCCCTGTGTTTTAAACCCAAGCTTAGTAAAAGTAGACTGATGTCTGGCCATTTCTGATTGGATTGTTTAGTCAACTCCTTGTTGGCCATTGTTTTTATGTTATTTGAACTAAAACGTTAATTACAGTATATTTCAAAGGTATGTATGGATAAATCGGATTATAGATAACAAAATTTGTTTAACCTTGTCAAGCCGGAAATGTTGGTATAAAGCATTCTCAAATAGTACAGCGCTCCCTAGCTGTCTAATGTCCGTCTGGAGCTAAAACCCACCTGACATGAGACTGACAGAGACAGACAGACAGTCAGACAGACCGGGGTGTTCTAACCTTGACCTGCAACCTCTCAGCCTGACACTCCTGACAACAGACAAGTGTCTAAACAGCGCCATCAAAAGGCGCAGACACATAGAAAAACAGAAAAACACACAGGGTTTGGTTGGTTCTTGACAAGGAGCTGACGGAAATTCCACTCCTCGAAAGACATTTCAAACCTGATGGCATTCCTTTTATACCTGGTCCGGGAGTAAGGAGAGAAAACAGCTATTACACTATGCGGTTATATACCTGAAGTATGGAAGTTTTTGCAGCTGCATAAATAAAAATCCCCATGGCAACGGGAATCGGAGATAAGAGAGAAGGGGAGGACGAGTGGGAGGGAGGAGGGAGGATTTATGTGTTTTCAGAGCTGTCATCCCCTAAAGAGATTCCTCAGGCAAAGCAGGCCACCTGCCACATGGTATATTCAACTCCAGTCTTCAGGCCCACCTCTCTTTCTCATACTCAACAAGGCACGTAGTGGCTACAAAAGGTCGGGCGGGAGCGCCGGGGTTAGGACGGACAGGATATGAAACACAGCGGTGGCGGCTGGTTGGATGCAGGCCTTTGTCGGGCGAAATGAGACGTACGCAGAAAGCTGCAACTCAAGGACAGAGAACCAGAGGGACGGCATGAATAATGACTGGAAACTGTGGCTCTAACGCTTGGTTTTACGTACCGGGGGTGAGATGAAGCGAGCCTCTAGCTAGCGTGCGATGCATCCTCCACAGCCCAGATGGCAGGCACTGTGTGACAGCCTCAGCCTGGTCTTCAGCACCTCATCAACAGAGGGGCCCCGTGCACCGTTGTCTGGGGGCCAGGGGCCGAGGAGGGCATGTGTGCATGCGGGGGGGTGAAGGAGCGGGAAGGAGCTGAGTGGTGTGGACTGCTAGCTCCCCTCGGAGCGGCCCGGTAAATTGGAGGAGCCAGGTGTACAGGGGACTCCAGCTCCGCTTCAGCCCTGCTTGGGGAGGAGGTGGCCCTCCTTCTCACCCAGAGCCATTCATCTCAATTTCGCCGTGCACCACAAACCGCTTATAGCGCACACGCACTGGGCCTGCACCGTCCGGACTGTGCGCTCAGGAGCCGCTTCAACTAATCATGGTGGCAGAATGAGGCCTGGATTCATCAGCATAGAAAAACCCATCTAAACCCAGCTACTATTGCAGAGCATACACAACTTTTACAACCAGACACACGCAGTTTTTCAGTGGACTTTGAGCGAGTGTGTGAGTTTGTGTGTGTGTGTGTGTGTGTGTGTGTGTGCGCATGTGTGTGTGACAGAAGATCCCTGCGACTAGGCTAATAATACGACTTTAATGACCTATTCAGACCTTTTTGTGTGTGTGTGTGTGTTTGAACATAAATCCCCTTTATTCAGGCCAAATGTAATCCCAGCGTCACCCCTGTACGTCAGAGGGAGAGAGTGAGGGAATCCATCAGAGAGCTGCCGGTATTATGCCCCATTTTTATTTCCTAATGTGTGTCAACCTGGATCTTTTACCACAAAGGATCTGACAGGGGGAAGAAATGAGAAGATGTTCTTATGAAGCTGTAAGCCAGTTAGACGTAGAGAGTAGTCTCAGAGGAATATGTCAAAACTTGACTTCCCACAATGGCACAGACAAGTTCCCCCCATGAAGCCTTTTATCTTCCCCAGTTTGATAACACACACCAGAATCTCTGGCATCGTAAAGGGCCAGTCAGTGTTTTTTTGAGAGGTTTATGAGGTTTAGCAATGCTCAGAGCCAATATGACAGTTTTACTTAATCGTTTGATTGTCTACACATTGCTTTTGGATAGCAAAGAAAAAAAGGCATAACTCATTGGAACTGAAGTAACCTGAAAGGAATATAGCAAACTCCCCTAAGATCAATTAACTCAGTGTCAGAAATTACAGAAAAAGTTCCTAAGCAAAAAAAACATAGAAAAACCACAGCTTCCTGGGGAATTGTTAATTATAGTTGTCATTCTGTGTTGTTCAAAAGCAGCCGCAAACGTTCTAATTAACAACATGTCAAAAGCGACTGAAGTTAATGTTGAAATGAATTAACGGCAAGTGCCCAAACGCATGAGGACCAACAGATATTTTAGTGGCGTTGTCGTCCCCACTGACCAGACAGGACAGGAAGTTTGCTAGTAACCCCAAACGGCCGAAGAAGTCTGCCCCTGGCCGAAGAGAAGGAGAGAGGGCGGAGACAGGAAGGAGGGGGGGAAGGGATGGAATTACCATGGCGATGAGGTATGTTGTTGCCCTCCTAGGTGGAGTGTCTTGGGCCTAGAAGCAGAACAGGAGCTGGTATTAGCGGGCCTCTCCCAGTAGGGGTCACTGTGGAGAGACAACGTGAACATCTTTTAAAGCCTGTAGGGAGAGCAGAAGAGTATGGAGCAAAGCCTCACATGTACACAGTGGAGTGACTATACAGAATGTATGCATATGGGTCTGGTGTGAGACTACCACATTCAACTAAGAGCATTCATTACACAAACTGGTTAAAGGCAGAAATAAGATGCAGTTCAGATTTCAGTTGGTCACAGTGTTCAATCAATATGGGGTTCCTGAATGATACTTCACTGCAGGCAATGTAATACCCCATTGCATTAAAAAGCACACTGTTGCATTAAATAAACAGTTGAAACATTTGGGTGAAGTCGGTGGTCACATGCAAACATGTGACGCATCCCCGCCCCCATTCGACCGGATGGTGAAAGGAAATGAAGTGAAGGTGACATGTCTCGGGCACCGCCTTCTCTCAAGAGTTAACTGTCACGCAATGATGTCAGACAAAGCTAGAGAACACGCCTGTCGCAAAAAAAAAAAAATGAACTGGGAAAGAAAGCAACAGCAGAAAGTGACTATCTTTGCTGAGAATTATTTGAATTTTACACACCCACAAAAGAGCCACTGTCAGAACTGATACCGTGTTACATTTTTCATGTGCCCCGTGAATCAGTGAACCGAGCCGAGGTGCTGTTGAACATTAGATACAGTATGTACCATGCAGGAAAACACTGACATTGTGGGCACATTTTGTATGGATATTAAGACACTTCATTGGCAGGTTGACTTCATATTGTTGCTACGTTTGGGCTTAAGAGATTGATTTTGAGCATGACCAAGAAACGCTATTTGGTATTTAAGAGAATATATTGTGAAATAAATGAGTCATTGATTTAGAGGACACAAGCTTTCGTTTTATTTGTGTATAAATCAGAGAGGAATACTGAGGTATTGCAAGGCATGTATTATCTAGAGCTGTCTGCTGTATAAAGTCTCATCATTTAAGGTTTGTCGACATCTACTCCATTCGAATCTTTGCATCAGAAAAGTCAGATCAACTCTCTCAGTCCCACAATGAAAAGCTACAGAAGTCCCTCCCAGTGATGTATTCCATTTTGCACTGTGCCTGTACTCCCGACAGCATATAGCGTTTCCCTGCTAAGGACCTCTTTAAACCTTCCCATTAAACAGCAGAAACCTGTAGTGAAATGATCTCACTGTGATGGGAGGAAGCACTTCACGGGCCAAGAAATGGCAGCAGCGCCACTTGATAGGAGCGTCACTCAACAGACATTGCTAGCTAGCTATCCAGCTATCTCCCCCTAGACTGACGCATTGCAATTTACAAACTCCTGCAAAGCACATGTCATTTCTAGTTGAATTTAGTCCCTGCAGGTATAGGGAATGTCAGACCCCTTTCCCGACACACGTTGTCATCTCTCTCTCACTCACATACACAAGCGCGCGTGCCTGGTCTGAACGGCAAAAACAGCGTCCAGATGGATTTTGGTTCACGGCCACAAAGGTAAATTGCAGAGAGCAAGGGGAGATTTGGCCCATTTTTCAAGGCCGACTATATTACGGTATACCTGGCGTCGTGTTGAACTATTACACCTCCTTCACACACCGGAGAAAACTAATCCCACCCAGGCCATGGAGTACTCCATAAAACGCTCCCGTGTGGCATTTATACCATTTCCTTTGAATCAGCCATGTGATTGAAAACATGTCAGAGGTTCCTGTCTGTGGAACCACAAGAATCTGTGACTCCTCAGCTGTTTTCTTGACATCTTTTAACTTCCGGCAAGCCGGTAAAAAAAGAAAGTCCACAATACCCTTGACAACAACAGTATCCTAGTCTGGATTAGGATAGGTAGTCTGGTTTTACTCCACTGCCTCAGGAAAGCTGCAAGTGGATTGGGGCTTGGTATTTGCCTGGCGTTCCTAGGCTGAACCGTGAGGGGGGGTTTGGGGGGGTTGGGGGTATGGAAGCCTGGAAGGTCAGAACCAGCGTTATTCTGGCAGCAGAGGGGTTTTGGGCAAGGAGATATACCCCCTCTATGGTGCTCCATGGGTGGATGGAGCGATATAAAGAACACTGGAGGATTGTTATCCAGCATGATGACTCCTTGTCAATACAGCTGCCTGATCCAGCTCAGCGGATGCTGCTGTTTTTCAGTGTGAATGAGGTCTGCAGGGGGTGGATAGAGGGGTTTCTTTTCCACTCCCCCCACTCGCCTTGCCTTTGCCCTCTCCCACCCCCCTCCCGCCCGTCCTCCCGCCCTACCTCCGCCTCCCATGCGTAGTCAGACACATTTCTGCTCTGCTCCTCTCAGGTAACAGCAGCTCAAATTAAGGGGCGGAATCCAACACGTTCGGCGGCCAGCACAAAAAAAAAACAGAAAAACTGCCCACTGGGTTGGCGTCATCAGTCCTCATTCACCGGCGACCGTGGAACAAGCGGACCTCCTGCAGAGAAACCCTCTCCACGAAGCCGCCGTTAATTGACACGATGGGGGCATCACTGCGTAGGCCACGTCCCATTGTCCTGGAGAACGGCCATCTTCCTGAGCCTGGCAATGGCCAGCAGCGGACGAAAAGAGGTCTGACGCTTAGGAGTCTCACACTTCCGAACAACACAGGGAGGCGCGCACGTATGATGCTCCGACCACACGCGCACACACGCACACGCGCACACACAGACACACACACACACACACACACTATTAAACCACACCACCCCAGAGAATGCCCGAGCCCTCCTCAGAAGCCACCCCCCACCCCGCTGACATGTTTATTGGGACATTATATTGACTCCAGGATTAGGTGGTTGGGACCGGCCAGTTGATTTAAAAGGCCTTTTATCGATGCCATCCCGGGGACTGAGGTGAGTGACATTTACAGGTAAATTCTTCACCAGTCCATTACAATAACACGGTGTGTTTCCCCGGGTGCCCCACTGGTGAACTGACCACAGCGCTCCGCCTCGGCTTGCCGCATGGGCTGGGCAGCAGATCAATCTTTCATAGGGAGGACATGGACGGTGACCGTGCGGTTAGCCCTTCGTTCGGTCGGACGCCAGTTAACAGCTTTCCCTAACAGCTCTCCCAAGGGGAAATGGGTGTCTCTGCCCGCATAAAACATAGCATGTAATGCGACTAATTGCCTTGCCAAATAACTCGACGTTGGGGACAGGCCTTGAAAGACCAATGTGTATAATCAGAGCAGATATGCAGTGGAGGAAGGCATATTCAAAACATTTAAACGTCATTGAACTGTAAAAATATATATGTATAGTATGTGCTATTAACGGACACAAACACACACAGAAAGACCAAGAGATATATTTCCATTCACTGATGACACGAAGATCCTACAGGGCTTTGTGTTGTAGTCTTCCACAACTGGGATAACCGCTGCTGTTTACCAAGCTAAGTCTTTGTTAGACAAAGGTGGCTCTGACATTTTGTTGAAGTGAGTGAATGTTGCCTTACTATCTTTCATCCAAAGGGCCCAGGCAGTTAACTGTGCCTGTTATTGGTACCTGACAAATCATCAGAGTGGTTTGTCAGGTAGCGAACCCTGAAGAGTGGACGAGAGGATGGCCTCTCAGATACTACATTCAGGAACTGTTCAGATGAATAAAACAGGAGTGGGCAATTGTGTCGCAATGAGAGGGTGAGAGAGAGACAGAGAGAGTGGGAGAGATGGAGGGAGAGAGATGAGGAAAGGGGACTTGATATCCATACCAGGCGTAGAAGAATCACATGTTGGGTCCACTGAGAACACATGTTAAGACCATTGGTGTTAAATAAGCTGTCTGAAGGTTGGCCTGAACACCTGCCTGTCTGTCTGTCTGTCGGTCTGTCTGCCTGTCTGTTTGTCCATCCACTGGCCTGTCTGTCCCTAGTCTTCTTCCAGAGTGTCTCCCTCCAAAACTCACAGCCAGGACAGTAATTAATTAGCCCCAGCTTGAGACAACACTGCATCCACTCTGAGGACCGTGGACCATGGCTGAGGACCATGGCTGAGGACCGAGGACCATGGTTGAGGACCATGGCTGAGGACCATGGCTGAGGACCGAGGACCATGGCTGAGGACCATGGCTGAGGACCGAGGACCATGGCTGAGGACCATGGCTGAGGACCATGGCTGAGGATCATGGCTGAGGACCGAGGACCATGGCTGAGGACCATGGCTGAGGACCGAGGACCATGGCTGAGGACCATGGCGGAGGACCATGGCTGAGGACCATGGCTGAGGACCATGGCTGAGGACAATGGCTGAGGACCACTGCGGTAGAGGTAGAAGCCTCAAGTACGATTTCTCTCCTCAGCCATGGCAGCAGAAAGACCTCATCACTTTGTTGAAAACAAAAGAGTTGGAAGGCAACTGCCTAGCGGGCGACTTTCAGGGGGTCATCTCACTTGGCCGGTGTCCTCACAGGTTCAGAGAAAGAGCCTCAACGACTTCATCTGATCCCCATTTGTCTGACTGAAAATACTGTATGAAAGACAATGGTACCGCCGAGGCACCTCTCAAGTGCTCTTATCATGAGGACGTCGGTGGGACAGAGTGAGTGGGAGCAACTTGAGCGAGTTGGTTAAAGAGCGATACCTTCACCCAAAGTGTCTTTCTCTAATATAGCTGCTCCTGCCAAAGCGTGTGTGTGTGTGTGTGTGTGTGTGTGTGTGTGTGTGTGTGAGTGCATGTGCGAGCGTGTGTGTTTGTGTGTTCGTGCGGTGCCGGCCTGCATGCGTGTGCCTGCACGCTCATACGTATGCGCGTGTCGCACAGCATATCTGAGTTGGAGACACAGGAGTGATCCCCAGGTTGTGTAGACGCTGTGTGCTGAAACCCAGGCATTCAGAAGATCAGACTGGGTAAGTGCCGCGTTCTCGACATTCTGATCTGAAACTTCAAAAACATGCAGGTAGAGAACAGCGACAACTGAGCCTGTAGAGGACGTGTCACGCGAACTGCTTTTAAAGCGTCCATTGTGAAATAAACGTCGATGCGCTAAACCTCATGTAGCGAAGCAGCGTCAGGTATATGCTCATGGTCAGGTTTAGGGTGTGTTCTGACATTTATGAGAAGACATACTGCATCAGAGCATGAAACACTAAGAAACACCCAGGACCATACGCCGTTTTGTTCTACTCTAACCAAACTAAGGAAGCTTTTTTGAACCCAGCAAAACGAATCCCATTTAAATAAAAAAATGAGCAGATACAATCATCCCAGTCAAGGAGGGATAAAAAGAGTAGAGATATCTCCCACTTCTGTGTTAAATGATGGATTGAGCAATGAGTGTCATTGTAATTCACTGTTGTGTCACCTGCGGTCATTCTGACCTTCAGCAGCCAATCAGGCTGTTTACTCAGCCCCAACCACACTCTCTTATTGGACTGGGAGAAATTATCACAACCATTATTCAAACTAGACAGCCCACCACCACAGCACTGATGGAAGGAGAGAGAAATGGAAGTCTTCACTTCAGTCTTTCTCCTTCTCCACAGCCAAGGAGCAGGGAGAGAAACTCACAGGGGTTTGTTGAAAAGAAAGCCCAGGTTTTGAACATGAAAGACACGATTTAAGCGCTACAGACAGAAGCATAAACAAAACCCAGTTAAAAGAGGAGTTGTTGGCTCACTTGCTTTGTCAGTTAAAACTCTTGAAATAGTAACTTCAAGAAATATTTAAGCATTATTCAAGTAATAAAGTGTCTGATATGTAGATAGAACTGAGCAGAATGCAAATATATATTGAATTCAAGGGGAAAATTTCACAATGAGTCTGTCTGAACCAGAAGTCACCGCTCATGCTTTCACTATATCCACAGAGGAAAAAGAATTACACATATGTATTTCAACTTCCAACTGTGAGAGGATAGTTCATAGGGGTACGAGCTGAATCTGGAAGTGCAAGCACTGAGAGAAATACAGAAAGAGCAAAAGAGAAAGAGCAAGAGTGAGGGGAGAAGGGAAAAGGAGTTAAAGAGTGCCAGAGGAAAGCGAGAATCCACATCAGAAAAACAGTGAAACCCTCTCATATCATTTTGAAGCCCTGCAATACTAAAAGACTGAGGCAACGATGAGACCCTCACTGGTGGTGGGGCTCCGTTCACAAGCCTGTTCGACAAACACACGGAAGCCTTGGGCCCAGAACATCCAACCAATCAGGATAACGCAAATTACCACAGTCAAAACAAAACGGCATCACGCATTCTGTAAACACGAGCTCAAGTTAACTGGCCCTTAATGGACTACCAGACCATGGTTACTAATGGTTACTGATTAAACCCTTGACAAACCCAAGCTCGGTGAACCCTGTCGTGTTAGTGAGGACGGTGGAGACTAGTGAGGCCCAGCTCAGCTGTTCGGTCACCTAATAACTCAGCCTAAATCGCCTGACTACAGATGATGAAGTGAATTCTGAGGCCCGCGCTCGATGCTAACCCACCCCCAATAAAAAAATGCTTTATTCCTTCACAGTTGAATAAAGAGCCATCTATTAAGATGGGGAGAGAGTATGACTGGTAGTAGGAATTGGCTCCATATGTCCGTTATCTTCTAGTCATCTGTCGCTCATGCTTCACGACATGACAGCAGACTGGAATTGACTCAGTGAGGAACTCTGTTCTCTTATTTTACACAGAGGCACACATATTGGACAGGAACGGTCTACTAAACCACCAGGGTAAACAAATATGGGCTCAGAAATGTAGACATGAAATATAACTAAATAAATGCAAACAAATCCGTCTAGCTACGGTTAACAAATTATGTATGGGCTGGAGAGAGAAAGGCAGAGTCGAGCCCTGAGATGAGTGAGTGACACTGACTGGAACCAGTGGTGAGTGTCTGTCTGGGTAGGACAAGCAACTTTAAGCCAATTGTGTCTGATACCCAGCCCAATTCGTTACAGAGTGCAGAACGTAAACGCCTCTGAGTTTTAACTAATGCCTCACACTGTTTCTGACCTAACCTTGCAGGACACTAGATCTCCCACAAGGTCGAGTCCTGAATCGGGTTGATTGCCCGCAGTTACCTGCGGGAGATTCGCAAATAAATCACTCATCGGGTGGAAAAAAAACATTCTTTCAACCCGTGCAGGATTTTACAAAGTTGTCATAAAGACAATTGAAAAACACTGTAGGGGAGGTTTTCCTCAACCAATCCAGCAAATGTGGAAAAGTGAAGATTGAGGGTCGGCATGTTAAATTCCAAAAAGAGGAAATCATACAGTTTCAGGGATGGCACAGAATGTACACTATTCATAACAGTAAACAAAAAAACATTTTGTTCTGTTGTAGCTCAGTTGGCAGAGCATGATGCTTGACAGGACAGGGTTGTGGGCTAGATTCCCACAGAGAGCCAGTTCTTCTTGTGTCATTCCCACCATGCGCCACACACCCAACCTTCATCCAGAAAACAGTTCATGAACCCAGACTTGCCCTCCCCATTGATATAACCGCAGGGACTGTGTGTTATGAGTCAACGCGGACATCACTAAAAGACATTGGAAAACCTGTCTCCCTGTAAAAGAAAGCAATCACTGCCCCAAAGCAGAACCTCAGACAGAGCTTCATGTTCTGATAAAATGTCAAAACGAAAAAAACTACACAATAAAACTAGTTTAATAAAAATAAAAAAAATGATAGAACTCGCTAATGAAGATAAGAGGTCGTGAAGGGATTTGAATTGTTGGCGCACGGAACTGCTGTCTGCCATTAGAAGAGGGACAGTAGAAGAAAGACTAACAAATGTGCACATGCAATTTCACTGTATACTGCAGAAAATATTCACAATTATTAATATTAGTCTAATACAAAAATAAAGAAAGCTGTGTAACAGTTATGTCATGTAAATCATGCACAGCAATTGTACATTTATTATGAGAAAAGAGATGGGGGATAAAGAGAGTAACAGAGAAAGATGACAGAGAAACACAGGAAACTGCACAGCACCCAGTACACATCCATTGACTCTACCTGTGGCAGTAGGAATACTACTGGATCTATTTCCCTGTGGTAGTAGGAATACTACTGGGTCTATTTCCCTGTGGCAGTAGGAATACTACTGGATCTATTTCCCTGTGGCAGTAGGAATACTACTGGGTCTATTTCCCTGTGGCAGTAGGAATACTACTGGGTCTATTTCCCTGTGGCAGTAGGAATACTACTGGGTCTATTTCCCTGTGGCAGTAGGAATACTACTGGGTCTATTTCCCTGTGGCAGTAGGAATACTACTGGATCTATTTCCCTGTGGCAGTAGGAATACTACTGGGTCTATTTCCCTGTGGCAGTAGGAAT
>JACXGJ010008835.1:0-25942 GCA_016801105.1 Esox niger
CACAGGCTATAGGGAGTGGTGAACCGGGAGAGGCAGTAGAACCCACAGGCTGTAGGGAGAACCGGGAGAGGCAGTAGAACCCACATGCTGTAGGGAGAACCGGGAGAGGCAGTAGAACCCACAGGCTATAGGGAGGGGTGAACCGGTAGAGGCAGTAGAACCCACAGGCTATAGGGAGGGGTGAACCGGGAGAGGCAGTAGAACCCACAGGCTATAGAGAGGGGTGAACTGGGAGAGGCAGTAGAACCCACAGGGTATAGAGAGGGGTGAACCGGGAGAGGCAATAGAACCCACAGGGTATAGAGAGGGGTGAACTGGGAGAGGCAGTAGAACCCACAGGGTATAGAGAGGGGTGAACTGGGAGAGGCAGTAGAACCCACAGGGTATAGAAAGGGGTGAACTGGGAGAGGCAGTAGAACCCACAGGGTATAGAGAGGGGTGAACTGGAAGAGGCAGTAGAACCCACAGGGTATAGAGAGGGGTGAACCGGGAGAGGCAGTAGAACTCGGCAGTGACTCTCCTGTTGCTCGGTTATGACGCAGCATGGATTCCGCGACACGGTAAGGAATGTGATTGGCACGGTGTCACACACATCCCCTCGACGGGGAAAAATGGATCGACCTGTCCTGGATCCTCTCGCAGATCAATGGAGTGGAATGTACCACTTGCCCACACCGGGTAATTAACTCGCACTGTTATCTGGCAGTGGATGGGGAGAGAGTGCTGATTGGGGGGTTACTTTATTCTCCCGTTTCAATGCATTCAATTAGTGTTCCATTTAGCCAAAGGGATTTTTGATCGAGTGTCGTTTGATTTATTCGTTCAGCTGTGTATATGTAAAGATCTGTTGTGGTCACTGCAGCTTCAATTAGTGGACTTGACACCACACAGCCATTTTGGCTGATTTTCCAATATTAGCATTAGCATCTAGGAATAAACGTCCGCTAAACTGATTTTAATAAATAAGCCCAAACTAATTAAAGTGAGTTTTTACACAAACTCGCCGTTCTAGAGCACTGGGTCCTCTAAGTGCCAGTGACTGTAGCTAGCTTTCGCGTTATTACCTAGCTTGACCACTGAAATCCCATATATGGGGCACCTGGCCAGATGTAATCATATTGCACTCGCAATGGGCAGAGAAAAAAACAGCAAGAATTAGGCCTGGAGAATTCCTGTAATTTTACAACTGTTCACAGGTTTTTCGGAATATCCGAATACTTTGGCGTCCTCCAAGTTAAGCTGTAGCACGCATGATACGTGATGTACCTCAAGTGGATTTTTTTGGTCCCTCTCGTTTCTGTGTGTATAGACTGGACTCTACATCTAGACATGCATACAGTTAGGGATACCAGGCATCAGATCACCACCCCACCAATATTAGATCATTCCTACCTGCGGCACATTACGACGCTCACAGGTCATGTCCTTTTTACCATACTCTCACATCCAGGACACGCCTCCGTTGTCCTTTACCACACGCTCTCTTTTATTCTCTCTGTTTCATCAATCCACATCGTCCCCGCTTCTCGCGCCGTCTCCCCGCGCTGTGCGGTAGCCTTCGGATCCATACGATCGTCCCGGCTGCGCTAACACGGCCATAAATAAATAGCACAATGGGAGCTATTCATACTGTAGCCCTCCTCCTCTTCTCTATCACTCATGTCCCACGTCCCTCGCCGGCTGCTGCAGTGAGACCCTGGGCCAGACACCACCGATTTATCGATTGTGACTAGGGGGATGTGAAGAGGTGTGTGTGTGTGTGTGTGTGTGTGTGTGTGTCTGAGTTTCTGTGTACATGGATGTGTACGTGGAATGCTGAACCGAAACCCTCTTGTCTAATACAGAGGGGGGGGGGGGGTTTGGGGAGGGAGGCCGTCTTGTAGCTGAAACAGCATTTCCTGCGACGGCGAAGAGTTAGAGAGAGGAATACATTTCCTGCAGTGTTCAGTTGTCTGGATAGCGTGGTAAAACTGCATATTCCGATCTCTCTGTGCTGGACAATGTCTGGTCCAGTGGCTGGTGTGAGAATGGAGTTGGAGATGCAGTTTGTTGTGTGTTACAGGTAACTGAGTGTGGCAGTCTGAGGGCCTGACAGCCAGGCAGACAACCAGACAGACAGCTAGACAGCCATCTAGACAGCCAGACAGACAGCTAGATAGACAAGTAGATAGACAAGTCAACAGTAATCAGTGGAGCTGGATGGGTGGATTAATAGAGACTTTCCCCCAGACTCCAACCCCAAGTCATTCCTGCTCAGCCCACTGTGGCACCCAATCTAAAGCTCGCTCTCCATCTCATTCGCTCTCACTCTTTCTCATTCTCTCACTCGCTCTCTCTCTCTTTCTCTCTCTCTCTCACACTCTCTTACTCACTCTCTCTTTCACTCTCACATTATTGTCCAAAAATAACATGTGTACATATATCATCTGTTAGTTTATTGTGTCTGTCTCTCTTGTCCATTTCTGTCTCTGCCTTTGTCTTTTTCTCCTCCCATATCTCTCTCTTAATTTTCCACGTATAGTTTCCGGATTCTATGGCTTGGGAGCGGAGGAAAGGGTCAGAATGGAAAGAAAGGGAGCAAAGTGAGAAAGGAGGAGTGAGAATGGAGGAGTGAGAAAGGAGGAGTGATAAAAAGCCAAGATGTTATTTACTGGAAAATGTGTGGCTTTAGGGTGGATTTTCTTGCAGCTTGGCAAGGCTGAATATAAATTGATACATTTGCTGGACATTTCCTGGACTGACACGATCAGAGAGAAAGTTTGAGCCCTTCATTAGTGACTTCATATACAGTAGACGTGAAAGGATTGGACCCACTGGATTATGGTGATCACCTGATGCTTTCTGATTGGTCGAGACGCATTTTCACATAACTTTCACTTATCCGACCATTCCCGGATGCATATCACTTGGCTCGAGCCTGTCAGTTCAGCAATGAACTGCCTCGGTGACTAGAGAATATAGCGCAGCGGTACAGACGTGGGCAGTTGTTTGTTTACACCTACCTGGGGGACCAGGTGTATTGAATTGTTTTGCTCACAGAACGGATCTGTTAGTTCAGTTGCTTAGGAGTGGCGGTTTATTGGGACAGAGCATTGGCGTGCCTGAGGGACTCCAGGAACACGCTCAACGACCCCCTGCTGTAGATGGTAAGGACAATTCAAAAGGGGTCATCGGTCAGACGATGTCAAACCTCGCCACAATATTACCCGACTGCGTCTTACACAAACCTACGTTCGCTGAGGGAAGAAAATTGGCAATTCCCTCCGCTCGGTGACACCCAGTGACATTTCATAATTCAGAGAGACGCAACCTATGAGTGTCTCCTCCGACGGCTCCTCTAAACAATATCTGGTGGAATCTCATTGGCCATCATCGAGTTGATGAATAACAAAATGCATCTAGGCTAGTCTGTTGTCCGAAACGAGGACCCGTGTCGATAACTGGAGAGAGAGAGAGAGAGAGAGAGAGAGAGAGATAGAGAGAGAGAGGAACGAATATTGTCCCATACCGGTTGGAAGGGGGAGAGGTTGTGTGCTGGGGCTGAAGGGGTGTTCAGTGTGTGTGTGTGGGTGTGTGTGTGTGTGTGTGTGTGTGTGTGTGTGTGTGTGCGCAGTCGACCTGCACACTAGTCACGCTGATGTCACTCCTGACAGAGGTGGCGCGTGTCAGACACTCTAAGTGGAGCACTGACAAACACTCTTGGAGCCTGAGGGAGCCGTTCCCAGAATGCACCCTGTCCGCCTTGAAGAGGGATGGCGTATCTGTCCACTCAGCCAGACGCCCGTCAGAGTCTGACAGGGCAGATGTCCTCCTATCTTCTGTCTCGGTGAGGCTCCGTCGTCAAACTGAGTGTGGATGAGATTCGGAGGCAGGCAGGAAGGACGGCGGCGCCTGGGGCTCACAGCTAGGCTGGCTACTTGACAGACATCACTTGGGGACACCGGATAGAGTGGTTTTGGAAGATTTATAGTTTTGCAAGGTTCTTATATCCTGAATAGTTTATATCAGAAAATCGAGTTGCACCAGACCAAATAGGTTGAAATTAACCTACAAATTCTTACAGTTGAGCTTAATAGATCAATTGGAAGAAATTGGTTGTGTCTAAAATATGATATTCTCATTCATGCTTCCCCATGATTGACGGAGCTGTTGGACCTGTCACCTTTCCTCATGCCTTGCATTACCGCAGTAACCAAGATCAGAGGCCTTTTTTCTGCTCTCCTTTAGTGAACCCCAAATCTAAGAAACAGAAAGATGGCGTGCGCGCGAGGGAGAGTAGAGGAGAGCTTGTCTGTGTATTAGTCCATCAGATATCTTCCACATGAACAGTGCACACGTCAGAGGTTGGTGCAGTTATAAGGGGCAAATGGTCAGGGCTGTTTTATATCGAGGGAGAAGGTCAGGGGTCAGTGGGTGTTTTAGTATTGGGAAAGAGGTCCGTTTTTTTTGTTAAGAGCTGAAATTACAGACATGTGCAACATCACCAAGGACAAATGCACCAAGACAGAAGATGTCCCGTAATTCAAGGCGTAAAATTGTTACACACATTCTCCTGGCTTTATACATGCGGCAGTGTGTTTGTGTGTTGATTCCCTCATTATTCCCATCCCAGCTTGTGCTACTGGGAAAATGAGCTTGCAGGATTTCACTGCCAATTCTGTGTGTGTGTGTTTGTGTGTGTGTGTGTGTGTGTGTGTGTGAAGTTCGTGGTGACATGTGTTGAAGTTATGTACCGCGTGACACTGCGATGCCGCAGATAATTGGGTCCGTGCTCACAAATAAAGCCACACAAACACGCAACCGGCTGCCCCTACACGCACGGACCCAGTATGGGTCCGTGTGGCTCTGTGTTTTGGGGGCAGTCATTACTGTCTCACTGTAGTCCTGAACCTGGAGGATGGATGTCCCAGGAATTTTAATGGGGTTGATGTGGGACCCTGTCTGTCTCATTCCCAGCCGCGGGGTCAGAATATCAGTCTATATTTAAAGCCTAATCTCTTCGGGTCTCTCTCCATACTGTACGACGACGGCTCCGGATCGTTACCATGACGGTAACTAAACCCAGACGGCAGCGATTGCATCTGGGCGGAGTTACTGAAGAACATTCGGACACAAACGCACATCCAGCCCTCCCTTCCGTAAGACACGATACAGTCCTGTTTCCTTGGCGATGGAAAACGTATGGCAGAGGTGAGATGTTCCACTATTGTTCTGCTTTGTTCTGCGCTGGTTTCACAGGGGTTGTAACAGTACACACTGGCCTTGTAGAGGACCCTTAAACAAGCCCTGGACTAGCTTCACATTGTTGGATGTTCTAGTACAAGTCTGAGTACTGCTGCCGTGGGACGTGTTGTTCTATAAAAAGTATGCACACACTCCCAGAAGCACTCACACACAAACACTCACAAAGAGAGGTGAAACGGGGGTCCGTTCGACTTGTCTTTTCCTCTCCCGCTCTTATCGGAGCTCTTTGGAAGCATCAGACAATCTAGGCTGTTCTAGTGTTGACCAGACACACACGGACGCGCCCACGCGCACGTACATCCATACACTACCCTGAAGGCGCACGCACACACAGGGTCTCGGGGACAGACGTCATCAGGTCCACGCGGGCTCCGGGGGAACATGACAACGTGTCCCCCCTGCCTCCCTCAGTCCCACCTTCTCCCATCCGCGCCGTTGGCGTCGGCCCAGACGCAGAGACCGGTGTGCTGGGGTCCGTGGCGCAAGTCGGGGACATCCGCCAAGGTGGAAATGACGTATTTGTTCTCCAAGATGGAGGACGCCAATGTTTTGCACACTGCCGGTTTTCGAACAACCAGTCCGGTCTGCCTGGCGCTGGCATGGTCACGCGGCCTGACGGTCCCTGGTCCCGTGGAAACGGTACCAGGTCCCTCCAATCCAGCAGTGCCCCCAGGCCTCTTCTGTCCTGGGAGAACAGACGTGAATATCAACGTCGGCGTAGCGAGGGCTTCGAATGAACATCAGTTAGAGCTTGTTGTTGTTGCTATCCCCGCAATACACTTGGGTTTCGTTTGACCCCAATTACCAAATGGCGGGTTTGATTTTGATAAGACCGTCATCAAGTGCATTAGAAAATCATTTCCACTGGATGGGTTTTAAAGGACACTGTGGCTTTTCTTCACCGGTGGGTCAGACAGAGGATGTTAATATGAGGAAGGCTTGGGCACAAGCGCTTCCGTTGGCCGTCTTATCAGCGGTCACATTGCCGGGGTTGTCCGGGAGGAACCGTCATCAGCATGAGCATCGTGGCTCCGTGGCTCCCGAAAGACTCATTTCAAATAGAATCCCCAATCCAAACAGAATGCCTTTACAGAGCGGAGTCGGCGAGTTCAAAAGCCGACGCAGACGAAAATTAAATGCATCTCTCGCACGGATTAAACAGAAGCGCTGTCAACTCTGGGAGGTTAAGTTTGAAACGTAACAGCTTTTTGTTTGGAAGTGTAAAGAGGAGAGGCGTTGCAGGTCCTTCAGATGTAGCCGGAGTGTATGATCAGACTTTGGAACAGCAGGGCGCCTTCAGTACCGGGTTTCAGTCCCTGAGCCGGTTAACTAGATTGGAGACATGTCAACAGGCCTATTGAGCACCACTAGAAATGTGTTCCAGGGATGGCACGACACGAATTCACTCTTCTAGATTGAGGAGGAGGAGGGGTAGAGGGGTGTGAGTGTCCGTGTGTGTGTTTACGTGTGCATGCGTTTTTCCATCCTGCTGATTGTTTCCTGGTCCGGGCGCGTGGTGGCCGACGCTGTAGAAAAAGAGAATTCATAAAAGCCGTGTGTGAAAAATGGCCCGATTTGTTGTTGAGCAGAAATCGATGGCAGAGTGCTGTGGTCTACTGTGTGGCCAGGCCGCCTCACCGCTTCCCCCTGCCCTCCCCACCGCTCTCTCTCTCCCTCTTTCTCTTTTCCGTTCTGTCACTTTGCACACTTTCTCTCACACGCTCCCTCACAGTTTCTTAGGACCACATCCCTGGGCCTCCACTAAAGCTGTGATTGGGAGTGATTTCACTGAGATTTGCCCCATCAGGGGGACCTACCGAGCTAGCCGAGCGTTTGGCTGTAACCAGGAGGTCACGTTTGGCCCGAACCAGGAAGTCCCAATTACCCAGATGCACTGGAGCGGAGGTGGCTGTCTCCGACATGGCGGGGAGGAATCTCCTGAATGGCCGATCTGGATCGCCGAATCACTTATATATCCATGTCCACCTCTCTCCTCTTTCTCTATAAGTGTGTGGGTTTGTTGCTGCTGTGTTCTTACTTGTGTGTGTATTAATGTCTGTTTATTTGCATGTGTCTGTATCCATTACAATGGGCATATAACTGACAGACCCACAGCTAGTTGGTTCCTATTATGCAGCAATGGTCAGCTGTTAGCGCCAGTGCTAATGTGGACTAGCCACAGAGAAAACATGCTGGTGACCCTTTGACCTCCACTCAGTGATCTGCTCTTGCCACCCACTATGGGTTAACAGGTTCTCTTAGACACACATCTAGAAAATCTTTACCCTCCAGATTCATGACCTTTAGCGGTAATAAGCGGTAAAAATGCAAATCTGACCTTATTTTAAAGTCTTGGGGCATCTTCCTTTCATCGTACATCTGTGGTCTATTCAACGATTCGTAGGAGGTTTCATCTCAAGCAATGGAGTGAAGAAGCAGAGTGTAGCTGCTGATGGACCCCCCCTTTTCTAAACATTTAGTAGTCGCAACTTTTATAAGGCACCTCCAAGCTAGTTATGGAGAGAAAATGAAGACATATAAGTTCTTATTATGTCAAAATAAGGTGTTGATTTACGTTATTCTGGACGTTCTAAAATTAACTAGAACATCCAGAAAGTCTTTCAGGGTGTGTTTTTCCCTCGTCTGGAGCACTATTAAATAATTTAATTCGTCGCAAAAAATCCTGCGTTAACATGACTTCTAAACTCAGAGAAATGTAGATCAGGACATAAAGAAGTTTTATGCTTCAGAATGGTATCACTTACCAAACCTCAATCAGTGTTTTCTGAAATGTTAGCTAAATAAGCTGGTTGGATTTATGTACCGTGTGTAGGGTTTCTCCAGAGTCCTGTTGTGCATCATGTTCAGGATTGAGTTTCCGTTGTGTCCTCTGAGATCTGGAAAACAGAAGGAGCGCTACGTCGTTATGACAGACCCAGCAGGTGATTAACGATCTTGCTGTGAAATGACAAAAAGTCAACATTATAAGTCTGTTTGTGTGCGCTGCTGTGAGTATAGTAGGTAGCAAAAAAACAAAACTGTTCCCAGAACAACTCTAAGGGGTAACTTCTTCCTTTTCAGTAGCTCAAATAACAGAGGGAGGGTGGGAATGTTGATGCTCAACACAGCCTTCACATTTGAAAGGAGATGAGGGAGACTGGGAGAGAGACAGGAGGGACAGAATAAGAAAGAGGAAGGTGAGAGAAACGAAGAGAGAGGGAGAGAAAGAGAGGGAGGGAGAGAAAGAGAGGGAGGGAGAGGAAGCAGAGACCGAGAGGGGAGGGGGGATATGTGTCTGGAGGAGGGAAGTTGATGACAAGCGGGCTCATTATTCTCTGTTAAATGTCAGTCGCTGAACTTCAGCTCATTTGTTTCGGCCCGTTTAAATGCCGTCCTCGGGGCTCTGATCCGGCGCCTCACATGCTCTAATTGAAGCCCATGAAACAACGGAGAACAACAGAGAAGTGTGTGTGCGCGCATGCGTGCGTGCGTGAGTATGCATGTGTATGTGTTTTTGTGTAAAACATCAGACTGACAGAAGGTATGCCCACAGGTCGTAGTCCCACAGCCGTGGGCATGTTTACAGGACACGGGTTACGCTAGCCTCACAGAACCCCACAGGGTGCTCTTTCGGTGTGCGCTGTGACGCCTTTCAGCTGGACCCATGGGGTTTCTCTCCATCAGAAGGCCTAACGCTGCAGACCCAGTGTGTGCCACCCACGTGCCACGGTGTCCAATTCGGGTGACGTCTGATCTCCTTTAAACCCTGTTTGTTGTTCCTCATTTGATTCGATGCCCATCAGTAGAGCAACGCCATGCATCACTGATGTGATGAATAAATAAACAAATTAATAATGAAACAAATATGGATTTTTCACGGTGCCATCTCGGTCTACATCTGCGCTCACGTGTGTGTGTGTGTGTGTGTTCCAAGAGCTCATCGTTGCACTGTGTAAACAGGGAACGGATTGACGACTGTGCGTTGAATGGGGATGAATGCCAGTCGTGTAGATGACTGTCAGTCCTAACAACGGGTCCAACGCGAACTCTCGCTGTCGTGCATCTTAAATATCACCACAGAGATAAGACAGTTTTGACATGAGGCCCAGATTAATTATTTAGCGATGGGCTTAATACAATACGCTGCACTTTCGGTTATTGCTAAGTGATGCAGATTCCCCTTGAATTCAACTGTGTAAACCCTTTTCCTATTTTGTTAACGTTTGAAACCGTTGAAAAGCTGCTTTGAACCATTTTGTTTATGCTAGTTTTTGAACTGTATTGTTTAGGCCAGTTCTTGAACCGTAATTTTTACGCTAGTTTTTGGCATTAAACTTTCTATAGCATTTGTTAGCATTTACTACCTTGTTACTGGTAGCTTTACAACATATACAAACATAGACCTTTTGTCTCAGTGTGTCTGAAAACACAGGAAGTTGATATGTAGTTTCCAGAGAGTCCAGATGACTATTGCCTGTTGTTGTCCGGTGTTCGGTACAACTGAGCCCCGCGGGATTGGCCTGCGCAACGCTACAACACCTCCCTACAGCACACATGCTCAGTGGTGTGGAGTTCCTCTTTGAAACCTTTCGAGGGATTTCGGTCTTGTGTTAAGACATGCGTGCATCTCTGGTTGTGTGTATTTGTTTCACAGACGCCGGATGTATCTTACTGAGCGTTGTGTCGCAGAACCCTTGTTCCTTATAACGTTGTCACAGTCACCCAAACGCTTAGATGGGACACTAAAATCAATCAAAAAGAATATCCCAATCGACACCAAAATCCATTTGTACATTTATGCCGGAATGACAGTGAAGAAATGTTACTGCGTGAGAGTTTTTTTAACTACCAATTTCATGGTCTACAAGTCTCTAGACGCCAACGTCTCCCCATTAGACTTGAGCTAATTAGTGACTCTACTGTTGTGATTAGTTCAGCCAGTAAAGTGGTGAAACAAACAGAGACAACACTGAGTAATCAGGGTTTAATGGCTCGTAAAAGGCTACAAGAGTTTCCAGATGCCTCGCTTTGCCATATACCAGGAGAGACACATTATAGACTTGATTTTCGACAGACAGACAGACACGCATACCAAACTTTTCAGGTGCTGCTTGTGGTGAACAACATTCAGAGATGAAATACACAGGATTTTACACTGTGTTAAAACGCATTTTACACTATACAATCAATGGTTAGGTTCATCACTGAGCTATGATATAATGACACACTAAACTGATACCAAGTTTTTATACTGTACAAGGATTTACAACCGAGGTGCAAAAAGTACAAAGTGAAAGTACTCTGCTGGGTTTGGCTCTGTTCACCACTTTAGGGAAGTACATGGGCAACTGGCGGCCCGTGGGCCACATATGGCCCCCTCACCCTCTTTTTGCGGCCCTTTGATGAACTTTGAAAATAGTTTAAAAAAAAACTAAAAAAAAACATGTTTGAACTTAGTATTGGAACCAACAAAGTCGAAAAACTGGAAACAAAACATGAAATAGACCTGAAATTATATTTTGAGTGTGCTGATGTTGGAGCCATAAAACACTTGATGAGACCTATTACAGAGGGTTCACGTGTTCAAAGGTTCACGTGTTTAATAACACGGAAGCAAACGTGCTGAATCCAAGGTAAGATGAGCAGAGCGGGAAAATGGCACGTTGTTTAATATTTAAAAAATGACCAGATATACGTGAACTAACATCAGACCTAGTTTACAATGAATGTATTTGTGAATAAATTAATCTGCGGGATGACTGCGCCCCCCTGATGTTAATCCAAATTATCTGTGGCCCCCTGTTGACCAGCACTTAATATTTGTGGCCGCCCACCCCCGTCCAGGTTGCCCATCCCTGGTCTAAGTAATCAGATAAAGGGAGTTCAAAACAAATCATTGATCAATTAAATAATAATGAAGAGTGTAAATGATGAATCAAGGCCACTGGTTAGTTATGAACAAAATTTGCCTCATTAAGCTCTTCCATAGGAACTTCCAAAAACTGGTGAACATAGCAGAGTACTTTTACTTTATACATTTCCGGAATTACAGTGGATGTACACAATTACTGAACGAGTACAATGGATCTAAATGCGTGGTGGGGCGAACAGAGTGCAAATGCAGTGTTCTGTAATGGAAATGCAGTGTTCTGTAATGGAAATGCAGTGTTCTGTAATTGAAGCATTTGGAAATGTTCGGCGTACCTCTGGGTGGCTGCTGTGGCCCATTACTGTTCTGTGTCCAAAATATTTGCCGCTTGTCCCATAAAGACCTAGAATAATATTTATTGTTGGTTACACGCTACATTACAGCACACAAACAATTTTCTAAACGTTTGTTCCACGCCGTGGCCGATATTGTTCTGTCTAACCGCGTTACAGTTACATTGTCACGATTGCGCAAAACACTGCCCAAGCTGAATGGACTCCACGATTGATTGGTTTAAAGTTTGTAAAGGTTTGCAGCGCTATAGACATTTGTGACTTCTCCTTTTCCAGATCCTTTCACTCTGATCAAAAACGACAGTCCACAAACCCAATGCAACGCAAAAAAAGTATTCACTACAACTTAGACACAAAGAGCTATTTATAACGGAACGTGATGAAATCACACCGTCTCACGGGACATCGCGTTAATGCCATCTCCGTCTTTATTTTCTGCGTCCTTTCATCATTTGCCTGTTCCTTTCATTGCTTCCCGAAATGACACGGCTTCCTTAACATGTCCTGTCTTCAGTGTCTTCCTGTCTCGCTCTGTCGTTTACTTGGAACTCGTGCATCTGATTTACGCTGTCAAAACAGGCGGTGATTTAAAATGAATACACGCTAGACGTCATATGCCCTCCCGTTTGATCTTGAACAGTATGTACACCACCACATCATACATGTTCAAGCCACATATTAATTGGCGCGGTGCTTTAATTTTCCCGTCTATGGGGCTTCCCTCAGTAGCCGTGGGGCGGTCGTTTTAATGATGCCGAAGTCTCTCTGAGCAGCGCTGTACGAGGGTTTGGCCGTGCTGTAACGTTTTCAAAGGTAGATGGCCAATGCCGTGAGGTCTGACTTGTCTTGATTGTCCCAGCAGGGCCACCGTACCGGAGCGGTCACCGTGACTGCCCTAACCTGTGTTCGGCTCCGCATTTCCCGCATGAGCTTCCCGCTTGCTGTTAACCGGGCAATTCAGGTGGCGCTTAACCTTTTGGTGGAGAATCCCCATGGACCGATCCCTGTGGTGGAATGAGAATGGGCGTTGGGCCTTTTATTGTGTCTTAATGGCCTGTAAAAAATGAACGGCACAGTTTCCCGTTCTGTACTTATAGGTGTTGGGACACAGAATGGTGTCATTTCCGCATGCATGCTGGCTTTCACATGTCTTTCTGTCTCCCTCTCTCTTGCTGTTTCTCTTTTCTTAAAACTAAAACTTAAGCAATCAACGACAACTATCACTTCCAATTCGAATCTACCAACTAAAACTATTATAATCAGAGGGGATTTCTACTGGACAAGGTGTAGTCAGTGTCCCTCAGGCTATAGCAGAACATACACATTTGGCTGCAAGTTGGTCCTTCATCCATTAGTATTTTTTGTTTTTTTCTGTGGCTGTAATTATAATTTTTTTTTAAATCTATCTCTCATCTCTGTCTTTCCTCTCTCTCTCTCTCTCTCTCTCTCTCTTTCAGTTCAATAGGTGCATTCATGGCAAGAATGGATAGATGCCACTATTGCCAAAGCAAACATATTTAGGTAGCAATAGTGATACAATTCATAAACAAATACAATTAAACAAAAACACAGTCAAAATCAAAACAGTGTACCAAATCATATTGACAATATTACAGAGAATAAACGTAAATAAATAACCATTAATCATCTACAGTCTGGGTGCTTTTGTTTCTCTTTTATGGGGACAGGTCAGGACATATTCAGCTGGCAGGTCTATTGTTTATATTCACCCTAGAGAATGCACATTTTATCCTCAGCAGATAGTCCCATAAAACTAGAAATTACTTCTTTAAATTTCAAGGAATAAATGTCTCTAGTTGACTCATACAGAGAGCAGTGGAGTAGGATGTGCAGTTCATTTCCAACTTCTCACAGTGTTTACAAAATCTCTTCTCTGACCACCCATGTTTTTTTATGCTGAACTATCTCTCTCTCTCTCTCTATCTCTCTCTCTGTCTGTCTGTCTGTCTCTCTCTGTTTCTCTCTGTCTGTCTCTGTCTTTCTCTTGCTCTCTTTCTGTCTGTCCCATCTCTATCTCTCTCTCGCTCTCTCTCTCTTTGTGTCTTCTCTCTCCCTCCCTGCATTGCGGCTCTGGCCCTGTGGTTTTTGTTGTAGCCATCTTAATAGACGGTGTCTGGTGGATTCATGCACAGGCTTCACATCTCTATTCTTGCTTCACCGTTGTCACATACGGCTTTCCTCTGCAGCTCTGTGTAGTCAGAGAGATGAGAGGAATCGGGGAGAGACGGAAGGAGGGAGAGAGGGGGATGTTTGTCTAATGAGGCATCGTTAACAATCGCTAATTGGTGATTTAACCTCTGCCTGTGCTGTCAGGGTAACTGTCAGGGTAACTGTCAGGGTAACTGTCAGGGTAACTGGCAGGGCAACTGGCTGGGTAACTGGCTGGGTAACTGGCAGGATAACTGGCAGGGTAACTGGCAGGATAACTCTCCTCAGCAGCAAGAAAATGTCCTTACAATCCACGGTTAGTTCTTCTGGATATTTACCTGTTAATAATCGGTCCGTCAGTCAAATGGGTTGAGTTCCTGTCAGTAAAGAGGGCAGAATAAAGTCATCCAAGATAGAAAAAGAGAGCTGGTTGGGTAGAGAGGGCAGAGATTAGTGTGGAGACATTTAAACAAGAAGAGAGAGAATAGAGTGACTAAAATATGGAACAGTCAATAGTTGTGAGTTTGCTTGTCTGTGGACAGCTGCCTGTTTCACATACAACATCAGAGCATTTCATCAAAGGCGATTGGGATCCCGACTCCAAATGGATTTCCGGTCTCCTTAGCACTGTGACTATCCAATCAGCACGTCCAAGCGGTTTGATGGATTGGCCGTGCAGCCAATGAATCATCAGCCCAGACATACATCTCCCATGCACGCATGTTCTCTAAGATGACAAATTGTTCCTTGGCTTTGGTTGCACTCCAACTCTCCTCTTCAATATATAGCAAACCTCCATTTATGCCAAGATTGATGCCTGTCTCTTCACTCTGTTCAATTTGCATTTTCTTGTAATCACATTATAGTTGCGTTACTCTCCTTCCCACCCTAAACCAACCTGGATTTGCTCATACTATTTGGGTCTTGTTCGGTAAGGGAAGACAAGGGAAAGATAAGATATTTGTTTAGAGGTATGATTCTACACAGTGCCCCTGTTAACGCTTTTGAAGAGAATCAACGAATCAGAGGAAATAATATCTAAGAGGAAATGATCAACTGAAAAAATTGTCTGCGTAGTGATTGACATTGAACCTGGAAAAGGCAGTTCCCTTCCGTTTGTAGATTCTGGATGTTTGAAGTGGCTTTACAGTGACCTGAATTATAGCTATAACTCAATCCACAGGACTTAAGATCCACGCAAATGTTCAATATTGTTGGAAAAAGCACAATACTTGAACGCAATTCTGACATCGGTTAATTGTACGTTTTGCACTTAAAAATAGCAAGTGTTAGATAAAATGTATAATCTTGTATTTATTACTGTGTTTCAGTATATGTGTTTTGTAATATTTATTTATACTTTCTCTTTTTCATGGAGAGAAAAGGTGGAAGGTGGAGCGTTTGCTGAAAGAGCAGCGAGACCAAATCTACATATACAGTTCATTGGACGATAATTTTCTAATATGGAAATATTCCGTAAATGTGGGCATGCCTTTTATAAGTCGTTTTAATGAGTTAGAAATGCAGAAATGACATGACAAACTACATTGAAATTACATCAATCCAAATTAATGCGACAATGTCAAGATCACCTTTTTTAATTTTCAATTGTACCCACCTCATATAACAAGTATATTTTGCTTAACAAATGTGTAGACAGGGACCAGGGAGTAGCTTGGCGAATGTGTCAGTCTAGACGTGTTTTGTCGCCAATTGTGAGAGACTGTTGGGTTTGACACGCCTTTAACAAGCGTCTCATAAATAGATGGGATGACATAATGGACAAAAACTATCAGAGGTCTGCGATTTTATCATCATCATTTGTGAACATGATACACAAATGTGCACTGTCTCATTATTTGAATGATGGCGCACATCAATCTTAGTAAGGCCCTGTCTGATGTCCTTCTGGAACTGCACAGTCTAGGTTGTTGCCTATCTGGTTTATTAGTAGAAACAATTTGCCAAATGTCGACAGAAAGCGTGATTGTCACGGAGCGGGGAGAAGAACCACTGATATGCAGCTGTTGCCAGTAGCAGCAGCCGACAAAAGGGAGATCCTCTGCATCTGATTGTTGTGTTACTGCCAGGCTGAGAAAACAGATTGTGTTGGCGGAGATAGCAGTATGTATACTGCATGTACTTGAAAGACGTGTTTAAACATAGATAGCGTTCAAAGTCATGTAAATATTAACCAGGCTGTTGCATCAACAAGGCTATGTAATAAATAATGGATCGCAAGCCGTATCGTTCGCAAGCCGTATCGTATCGTTAATAGCTGAACATAGCTTCAGATGGGACACGGTTTCACATTAAAATATCAAAATCAAAGCAGCAATTCGTTTATTTTAAATATCTGTATGGGTCCCCAGCTGTAGGTGGCACCGTTCATAATACAAATATGAAAATGCAGTTAGCATTGGAAAACCAACTTGACCAAGTCAGCCTGAAATGCAGATGAATTGGTCATTAGGCTATACTACCGGAGGTAAAAGGTATACCTTTTGTTAGCTGTCATTTTAGACTGGGATGCTGCTGGGTTATCTTTGTTAGCTTTTTGTATTTGTATATATCCACATGATACTC
Source organism: Esox niger (assembly GCA_016801105.1). Taxonomy (NCBI): domain Eukaryota; kingdom Metazoa; phylum Chordata; class Actinopteri; order Esociformes; family Esocidae; genus Esox; species Esox niger. The sequence goes on from JACXGJ010008835.1 coordinate 16,222, forward strand.
TGGGGTCGATGGAACCCTTTTTGCTTTCTTTCTCTATGGAAAGGATACAGCGCTGGAATAAAACACCACTGCACCTGAAAAGAAAGGTTTTGAGTGAGGAACAGAAGCGTTCAATTTGCAGTGGTCTCTTAATTTTAACCCTTCTGTTCCTCACTAAAAACCTTCCTTTTTTTACTCCCTTAGGGAAAGGAAAGTAGAAGGTGCAGTGGTCTCTTAATTTTTTTCCGGAGCTGTATATAACCTTTTTTTTGTTAAAGGTTCTTTAATTTCCAATGAAACCATAGGTCTATGAAAACTCCCCAACTATTTTTCTAAAGGTGAATAGTGAATGATTTTTCTCTGCCTGTCTTGTATGAGTAGGCAGCCATCCATCACAACGCTAGCCTCGACTGCGAACCCCATCCCAGACCCCTCTCCTCAAGCTCCAACCAGGGGTCAGGTATGGGTCGCTTCCCTCTCAAAACAACCGTCTGAATGTTTCAACAGGCCCCTAGGCCAAAACGTGTGGTGACTGGAGAGCAGGAGCCACCCGCACATACTGTCAACGCAGACACACACACACGGTAGTATCTAATGAGTGTCCAGTGTCCAGGTCCTACCCGTATCGTATACCTAGCTCTCTATAGAGCAGCAAGAAACCCCTTGGATTTCCACCAAACTCACATGTACGCATCCGCGCACACACTCGCTTCTTCCACCGCCATGCAGACACCCACCAAACACTGTTTGAATAAAACATGGGAGTCTTCAGACAGGGTTAAGACCACACAGTCACGCCCCTGTCTGTCCCCAAAACCTCCCGGTGACCTCCCTGGGATCCTCTGATGGCGCGGCTCTAATGGCTGCGTCGGGCAGCATGTTTTCACAGAAACATGTTTTTGCGCCAAACCTCCTGGGGCTGGAGGTCGGTAGAGAACGCCAGGAGGTTGGTGGTGCCAGCACTTCTCAAATCACCTCAGATGAATTAGAAATGAAGATCAAACTCTCTAAGCCACAACTGAACATGAAATCCAGTTTGACTTTTAACCCACCCGCTCCTATTTTGAGATTTGGTTCGGGCTCTGACATATTGAGCGCACTGAAGGCAATTCTGGTTTACGGTCTCACTCAAGGATAGAACAATATACTTTTTTCCTCTTGCCTGCTCAGGGATTCAATCTAGCAACCTTTTTGGTCACTGGTCAGATGCTAAACGCTAATCCATCGGACACAGGAGTCATAGCGAACGTCAGTGTTCTCAGAAAGCATTCAGACGGTTGGTCATGTTTTGGTGTTGAACTGCTTTTAGCAAGAATGAGAGTAAGCAGACACAGGAATAGGTAGAGGCTGAAAATAGAGAGACTGTTGACACTGATTTGTTTGCGTTGCTGTAGAGAGCAACATGTAAATGAGAGCCGACTGGAATCCCGGCTCCAAATGTATTTTACAGTATGTTTTCTTACCACAGTCAGTGGCTATCCAATCAGCACGGCCGATCAGTTTGATGGATGTGGTGTGAAGCCAATGAATGATCGGCCAAGATATACATCTCCTTGGCATACTGTACATCTTCTCAAAGATGACTAAGTGGTTGGTTTTGGTTTCTGCTTTCCTCCTGGAAGGTTTTAATGAAAGCACGGAATATAAATGAGAGAGCTTAGAAGCTTTACATTACTTTCGTGATAGGGATGTGTTATTAGCCCTTCACAGCACATCCATTTGTGTCACCCAAAGAAATAGAGGGAACCTGAAATTAATGCTTTGCATATGTGCTTCTCATCTTCTGGGTATTTCTCATGCAGCCAATTCTGACACACACATTGTCGTACTGGGTGTGTGTGTGTGTGTGTGTGTGTTTGTCAGGATGCTAAACACACAGCTGTAGGAGCAGATTTAAGTCATACACCACATGCTGTGTGTGTGTGTGTGTGTGTGTGTGTGTGTGTGTGTGTGTGTGTGTGTGTGTGTGTGCGCGCGTCACTGGCGCTGGAATGTTCTGTGGGCATTGCCACACAAGACAGAGTGTATGTATCCTTGGGAGGGAGAGATAAAAACAGAATGAGGGAGACAATCAGGGCCCATCTGGGCCGGTCCGGATCAGGGCTAGGACCGGTCAGGGTGTCAAATGTCCTCTTTGTCCTACACTTTCTCGACTCAGTCAACCACATCTTACCGCGGTAAGAAAATGTCGTATTACGGTGAGAGACATCCATAGGTGACTGTTGGTCACTTTGTTTCTACATCTCACCTCTTGGATGTTCTCTGTCAGGAAGGAAGTGATAGGAAGCGTTTAGCAGCGTTTTGGCCCACATGACTGTTGATGGTGAAATGTACAATATTTAGTAATACTCCTTCTTAGACTACCCTAAGCCGGACACATTTTAATAATGCCTTCTTGAAATACAACCAAACCAATGTCCCTGTTTCCTTGGCACTCCTATACGTAAAGATTTAGTCAGTGTGATGGATCTCATGTCCTCTCTCCTCGTCTCCAACTCAAAGCCCTAAGAAAAGAAAGGGGAGAAGAGAGGACTATGCACTGTATGAAACTGAGAAAAGACCAGTGTCTTTGGGCAACATAGAAACTAAGAAATGGCTGCATTTCAAGTTAAACGTATTAACAATATATGGATTTCAGCAAACAGAGAATATTATGACAAACAAAAGACGCAAAATGAAACAAGCAGTTGTTGTTTTTCACTTCTCATATATATATATATATAAAATGAAAACTACCCTGTTACATTTTGACCTCCGTAGCTCCTGTAAATTGACAGAGTTAGACAGGATGTGTGAATGGGCATATAATGTAGATGGCCAGTTACTTGATTGAATGCCATATATTGATGTAAAGCTCTGAAATCGCCTTTATTCCCTGTCGTTCTGTCCCGGAACAACACCGTTAACCCACATTGCTCACAGGTCATTGCTGTAAAGACGCGTATGTTCCTAGCATACTTACTGGGGGCAATAATTTCTATAACAGAGGGTACTGTACATTTCTTCAGACCTGTAGTTGGTGGATCCTGGTAGACAACATGCGGACAGAATACATCAAATCTATATGTTCACGGGTGTGGATGTGAGAGGTGACTATATCTTATCTATTCATTTATGGACTTCACATCATGGCAGCGGATAAAGTGCGATGAGGCGTCCTATTGCATAATGAACTGGACACCAGTGCAATTATAAGGGGCCAAAATTGGGTTTTGTTGAACATGTGGCCTGTGGCTTCACGCACCAACACTTTCCACAAGGCTTTCTCCATTTCGCCCTTTCACTTTGTCATGGTCAAAACATATTTGTTTTCCGTTAAGAAGAACGACCAAAGTCTGAATGCGATTTTTGTCATTCTGAACACTGTGGTTGGTCGCTCTAAGGGCTTGATGCAGTCTGGGAATATGGATGATCCTTTCCTTTCATGTCGGCTAAATTAAAATGCTGCTAGTCAATAGTCAGTAGTCATTTCAAGTCGGCTAAATTAAAATGCTGCTAGTCAATAGTCAGTAGTCATTTCATGTCGGGTAAATTAAAATGCTGCTTGTTAATAGTCATTTCATGCTCGGTAAATTAAAATGTTGTTAGTTAATAGTCCAGCGCCAGATTTCGGAAACGGAAACTCTATTTTGTGTGTGTGTGTGTGTGTGTTTTTTGCCCTCAAAGAAAAAGGGGAAAAAGCTACCAAGGGGGTTCCTTGACTGTCCCAATAGGACACTTATTTTTGTTAGGTTAAACCTTCCCGAGCGAGGTCTCAAAGGGGTGCAGCTGCACGGGGCGGGTTGGCCTTGCTAGACGCCACTGTAATGTTCTGGAGTTTCCTTGGAGCCGTTGGTTCCAGACTGATGTAGTAGGTCGGGGCGCGTTCGCACCACGGTATCAATCGATACCTGCAGGCTGGTAAAGGGCTACCCTTGTCAGTTCTTTCCCTGGAACGATTTGATCAATACATTTTACTCCAGAGGACTTGTTAATCTTGTTTGAGCAAAAAATATGTAAGTCATTTGCAATGGTAAGCCAGACAAAAGGAAACATACTTGTTTTTATAATGAATATGAGTTTGGAAGGATAAATTGATTAAATATTAAAGTATTAGATATTTCATTAAAATCTTAGCTCATAAAAAAATCCAAACTGGTTCACAAGTAAATTATAAGAAAGGCTGATCCAGTCTTAAAAAATAGATTATTTGCTTTCATCAAGATTCATTGAATTTAATTGGAACGTTGTTCAAAGTATTCTCATGTTTTAAACGAGCCGTACAGTACAAAGCTGGTTACAGTTTTTATTTCATCCTCCAGAACAGACAGAACAAATATTACAACAAATATTATAGCTTAATTACAATATAACCATTAATATGAAACCTCTATGAGAAAACGATGTATTAATTGGATTCTGGTAGGAACGGTGGAACTAGAGCACGAGCAGCTAATGAAAATACATGAGGATGTTTGCTCATTATAAAACTACTATAAAAACTGATTGCAACCATTCCACAGCAATGGAGGCAGTGAGGAGTGGGTAGGAAGATTTCTGTATCTGTCTGTCATATGCTATTAAAAACCCTCACTGTCTGAAAAGGCCTGAATCGGGAAATATACCAATTCAATTTGTATACACATATTTTAACTGCTTCTCCATAAAAGATACAAAAAATGTGTGAAGACAACGTAGGTAATCAGTCGCAAAAACTCGTCGTTTAAAAACTTGATTTCTACACGCATGTTCGGGAATAGTTGTAAAATCATAACGTTCGTTTTAATGCAACGCCACGACAGCACTGCGGAACAATACGGACGGACATTATCAATCATAATAATAGTCATGGAAAATCCACAATTAGGAAGGTCGCTGTACAGTTGAATGCTGTGGCACGTGCTGCGTAGATGCTAGAGTCTTATGGAGACAGGTTGGATAGGCTGAGGCTGGCTGAAGGATCGGTGTTTTCAGTCGCTCCTGAACCTATGAATATAAAATATGTATCAGTGTTTTGGAGTGATGCGCGTAAACAGTACCTCGTATGCAGCATCTGTATTTGACAAATTTGTTACTTTAATTTGTGTCAGCCCGCTGTCATTTTCCAGAGTCTTGGCTTTAGTAAGAAGGATTACATTTATGGTGAGATCTGGGTTTAATTCTGTTGAAGTGTTTGATTTGGTTCCGCGTTTTATGTGTTATCATCTGATTTCAATGTCGCTTGCTAGCTTTAGAAGAATATACAATACAAATATTAAAGGCAACATAATGAAGAATTACTGAGAAAAGGCTAAGAATAAGATAACACTGCTCTTTAACACGGCTTAGCCCCGCCATGCAGAATCACTATATGCAGTATCACCTTTTCACCAGGCAATACAACATGAATCCCAGAAAATAAATGTTTCAAATGTGTGCAATGAGGAGAGACGAAGCAAACTGAACATTCAGCACACAAGCGCGTGTGGGGAGTGCAACGGGGTAATGAATATTGCTGCTGAAGGTTGCCGTAGACATCATCATGTTTCATCCTCCTTCCACCTGCTAGCCATTAGAAATACATTCTGCTCACATCATGTGATGGGAGAGCTGTGAGTTATGTGGGAAACTTTGGACTGCTGCTGTTTGATGATGGACAGTGTATGTCCATTGTTATCCCTTTCACTGACCACCTCTCTAGCATGAGTAACTGTAACTCTTACTCATTGCTCTGTCTGAATTCCTGTTTGTCGAGCATGTTTAGCACTTGTTTATATTTTAAATTCTAACACGAATGTATGTAGAGGACTGTTTGGTATGTCTTTTTTATTGAGGGCGTTAGCGTTATGGTTTGATTAATTTCCAGTCAACTTGTTCAGTTCAAAGACAACTGAACAAGTTGAAATAGCCGTGGTTAACTGCTGTGCAGCTGTGCTCGACATCAGTGAGCCTGTCAGTCAGACACACAGGCCAGGAGCTCTTCATTAGACCCTTTTACCAGATCCGTCTCTCGTCTGCCTGCGGTGTGTCCCCCAGGGTGTACTTTCGTCACATGTTCCTGTGACATTTCCAGTGTTTTTGGTGGAATTTCACTGAGCTCTTTGGCCACATCTGTTCGCTTTACACTCTCAAATCCAAACATCCACTCATGACATCATAGTGATGATTGCACACGTTGGCTAACAACTCTTACCACCTCAATAACAAGCCACGGGAAGAACAAAAGCCCGGCCAACTGTCCTTTATTAGTGGATGGTAAACAAATTACCTCACACCCTTTTTATTCAGCCTTCGAAATCCTCCGTGATCTTCCCTCGTCAACCCACGTTTCAATATTATTATTCAAATTTTTTTTTTAACGTGAGATCAGACTGAATGAACAGCCTCTAACAAGCCCCATAAGGCTGCGTCTAAATCGGGCAGTGAAACTGCCATCGGGCGAGAAATACGGGCTAGTTATTAATTCTCTTTGTCTCTTTTCTCACTCTTAGTCTGTCTGTTTCGGTCCCTCTCCTGCTCTTTCTTTGCTCTCTTTCCCTTTTTCTTGTTGTTGTTAAGCTCTCAGAGACTTAGAACTAAATCCTCTTCTGGAGGAACCGTATCCACCCTATTCGGGTCTGACACTTTTTAACAGAGACGAAAGCTGATATTTTATCGAATGAGCGCCGAGCGCAGGTAGCTCACTGGCCGACAATGGAGCTTTAAAAGCTGCGTGTGAAATAATTCCCACGATGTGGAGAGTACACCGCCGACTTGAAGTCGTCAAAGGGATCTTTGGGCTAACAGCGTCACGCTCTGCATGAGTTCTCTAATGCTTCAACCTTTATCCTCAAAATACTTCCTTTGTGCATCATTCTCTGATTTCACCTGAAGTCAACGAAGGCAAAAGCTGTGCGGGACGTAATTGCTGAAGCTCATTCACGTTCAGCCTTGTGAGTCTCTGATTAGGGGGAATCAGCTGTAATGACTTTGATCATAGGTGGTTCGTTTGGGTGTTTTCTCTCTTGAGCAGTATGATGCCTTTCTCTTTTGTTCGACCAATGCTCATTGTATATCCGGTTGCCATAGAGCTGGCATGTTGCCTCAACCAGACAGTAGAGTCCGTTCGGCGTGACGACGACTAGCAGATACGAGCTGGATTTAGTACCCTGAAACCACACCGATATATATGTGTTCGCTTACAGCCGGGTGACCTGTGCGAGAGAGAACGTGTCAACGGCAGGATGTGAGATATTCAGCGTGTCCCTGATGCCGCTGAGCGGAGGGCCGCGACCCCCAAGCCCCGCGACCTACAAGGCGTTGTGTCACGCCGTCGGAACACACAGCTGTGGGTTTTGTGCGGGGGCCCCAGTCAACCTCCTAGAAAAATTCCCATTTGTCAAGTCACGTTAAAGAAGGAGCTTGAATCTGATTGTCACAAAGGCGTGATGCACATCACTTGGTGGAGCTCGTCAGGCTTACAGTTTAAAGCCGTTGCGTTTGAGCCGTGACAGAGCTGGGCATTACCTCTGTCATCACGATCCTTCCCAGTTTGTAATCCAAGCCGTGGTGGTGACGTTGCAATTGGGGAGGTGCTGGGTTTGGGATGATGGGTGAAGAGTGGAGTCACTTTAGAGGGCAGCTTTATTTCAGCTTTGGGGCTGTCACAGACACACACATTGAAATATTTATTAGAGACAAGAAAAAGCGATCTGTTCATCCAATCACCACGGAGAGATCTTGAAGGTTACTTCATGATCTCTCCATTCGCATACTTCTGATGTCCTCCTTGGATATATTCCTATTAAATGGAAACCATGATCTATGAAATTAACTCAATATCCAAATATATAGTCTTACCTATTAGTGCCAATTAGTAGAACAATAGGAGAAACTACTCATGCCGTTTTAATATTTCCAATGCTGTTTTTCTACTTCACATACCTACATAGCATTGAACAAGCCTTGGTTTTGTTTAACATGATTTTGGTCTGTTTCCCTCAGCTGCGGGGTGACGTTTTGATCACAGGGATCTGGCCGGGCAAGCGCCAGTCGAAATGGCGAGACAATGCCTGCCCATCGATTGTTTAGACGCTCGTTATGTGAATGGACAGAAGCTCCTTGGCCTTTGATCTCTTACTCCAGCCTGGTCTGCCATTTTTCCTCTCTTTTTCCTTTGTCCCTTTCCATCAAACTGGTCTCCATTCTCCATCCAGGCCTGGAGAAAAAATCCCCTCTGGCTAAAGGGAACATTTTTAACCCACTTAATTGACACTGACATGGACACACAGTCACCAAGACTGTAGGTTAGGGCCCATTCACAAGTTTACAATTGGCAGTTTATAAATCGCCTGCTTTACGAGTTAAGAGTTGACAGTGTAAATCGGTTGGCGTCGCTTGAACATACCTCATACAAAGGTAATTTCCAGGCGCCAGTGCCTGCCAGGCTGAAGATGAACGGCCTGTTTGTTGTGTACACATGCTTCACACAACCACGCAGCGTAGTTCTCGCACATTTCAGAAGCCCCTCTGCTACCATGGCTACAGGAAATCGGTTGAATCTGTTCCGTGCAGAACCTTGTACTTTTCCTTTCTTAAACGTTAATATTGAAGACATTCCTGTCTAACTGACGTGATGCACGTCTTCCATTTGGCATCAAGGCAAATATGGATGACGAATTCCCCTCCCGAAATAAGTTCCGGTCCAATTCATTTTACAGGTCAGAAAAGTGAGCGGCTGGAAGCGAAAATATTTGTTGAAATTTTGTTTGTACACACTAATAATATATGTATGACAACAAAAGTTTGCAAATCCTTTCAATTATTATGCAAATTGGTCCGGTTTCATGACTTCTGCGCCATGCGGAATAATAGTTCCATATGCACTCGCTCTGTTTCAGCTTATGTCACAACATGTTCTTCGGTTTTTTCAGAAACATAGTATCTACGTGTTTTTAAAGACCTGCCTTTGATGTGTGTATTACAAACCGATTTTTCAGACTAACTATGTGTATATTTTCTGACTGTGTGCATCAAAGGGCTTGTATGTGTGGCAGCCTGGAGATGCTAGACCTTTATGCTAATTGGCTGCAAATTACCATTAGAGCGGGGGTAATTTCCATTACAATTACCGCCTGAAAACATTTCATCACTGCAGCAGCTCAACCTGTACATTCTAATATTTCTCTAAATGGTGAAAGGAGTCATTTTCCTTTTATATCTCAGTGATTCAGCAATTCCTCACTTTCCCGTTACTGGCCCATTTCTTAGTGCTGCCTAAAGTATTATCTAGAGAGTAACCCTAACCCAATTCTTACTCAGAACGATAATCTAGAGAGAATTGATAGGGTTACAGGTCTGGATTTGTTCTTTACTGTATAAAATGAATTTTATTTTAGCCTTGCTAGTGTGTGACGTAGAGAACGCTTTGAGACCAAGTGGGTGAGGGAGGGAGACTGAGTGGAAAAGAGAGAGGCCGAGATGAGGTGAAAGAGACAGAGGATGTCTGAGAGACCAGAAGGCAGGAGGACAGAGAGGAGGAGAGGGAATCCAAGGGGAAGAGGGAAGGTGGGGGTAAAAGGTTTTTGTTACTTTGTTTTTCAGGAGGAATGGCTGATGTTTTGTTGAATATTTCAGTGCATTACTTGGTGGAGACTGGAAATGGGGAGAGCGGGGGTGATGGGAGAGCAGGGTGGTGGAACAGAGATGTGGTGGGACAGTGGTGGGAGGTGGGAAGGAGAGATGTGGTGGGAGGTGGGAAGGAGAGATGTGGTGGGAGGTGGGAAGGAGAGATGTGGTGGGACAG